>MU614594.1:0-57005 GCA_025201725.1 Chytriomyces sp. MP71
TAACATTTTATTTCGCACTTTTACTGGTAATAAACCAGTTCCTAGCCCCCCTAACCCTAATCTAACCTAATCCTAATCCTAATCCTGTTCAAATCTTGACCCCTAACCTGCATCACTATAACCCCTTGGACCCGCGTTTGGGTTGAAGGAGCACCCTTTCGCTTTTTAACTTTTAAGGAGATCTCTCCTTCCTAAATTAAATTACAGTTTGTTTATGTTTTCTTTCCTCACAGCTGAGCACTCTCCTTCTCTAAAACTTCTATTCAATCTCACAGCGTCTCAATATCACTCGTTGATGTCTCATCACGCCCTGCACCCCACCCTTCCTCATATTCCGGAGGCAAGATTCCATTGCTAAGAGCCAGCAGCCTCTGCATCGCAAGAGAAATGATCAAACGCACCGACGGATCCCAAAGGCCCAATGCACTCTCTAGATCGTCCTCCTGAAGTCGGAAAAACTGGCCACCAGTCATTTGCAAATCAACAATACTGCGGCACACATCCGAGTTGGCACCATAATATCTGCAAAAGAATGATACTTCACTGGGATTCCAGCGGTTCGGGTTATCAGGAAGGTCATAGAGTGAAGTTAAGCGATTGCTGCCGCGGTTGCGTTGGGCAACTATGTGGTCAGAGGGGTGGAGCACATCCGGAGGAAACTCAGAGTACTCCGGAACAACCTTTGATCTGTCAACACCTGTTCCAAATATGCCTAAAACAGTAAACTCACCATGTAGGGAGGCGTTCCTGCGCCTTGTGGGCGAACCACGATTCTGCGTGAAGGAGGGGATCAGCAAGAGAGCGAAAGCATTATATCACATCAAGGTATTCACTTTTTAAACCCGAGCTGCATGCCCAGCTTGACCGAGAACGGGAACTTCTCTCTTGGCACGGGGTTGAAGTAGTTATTATCGAGTCGCCTGCCATCGTCATCGGATTAAATTTAAGTCTTGCCAGCAAAAAATTTCACGCACAAAATCTGTATCTGCTTCAAATTCAGAAGGGACTGCGGAATATCGCCTGAAAATTGATTCCGGTTCAATAACCTACGCCGCAGAGTTTTGATCAGGAGTGAATGCGATGAGTGCCTTTCATAACAACTTACAAATATTCCAGATGTTTAAAGTTTGAAAACATTGAATCAGCCAGCTCCCCAATGAATCGATTGCTGTTAAGGAATCTAACACCAGAATGAACTAATGAGTCACGCGCACATATGAATGACAAATAAGCTACGACTTACAAAAACTTCAAGCATTTGATTTGACCCAGTTCGGTAGGAATTTGCCCATTCAGCTTGTTGTGTTGCAATTGACTTGACCAAATATGAAAAACCAACACGTCAACTTGCGGCCAGAAAGCAATCAACTAACAGCTTACAGAAGTTCCAATTTTGAGAGCTTCCCAATTGATTTGGGAATTCCACCTTCCATACGGTTGTGTCCGAGATACCTGCGAGACCCGTAAGAAGTGATCAGTTGGCTCAATAAGCCAACGAACCAAAAATGAAATCCTCACAATTGCTGCAGCCCGGAAATTCGCCCAATATCCTCTGGTATGGACCCCGTTATACTATTGTTGTTCAACCGCCTGTTTAAGTTATATTGTTCAGGTCAGCTTCAAAAAGTTTGAAGCGGCACCAACTCACAGGATCGTCAGTTTGGTCAACCGACAAATTCCTAACGGTAAAGGAGCTGAAAAATCATTGTCGTGCAAGTCCAGGATTTCCAAGTTTGTTAAGCGACACAAGGCATCCGGCAACGGGCCTGACAGGTTGTTGCCTGTCAAACATCTGAAAAGCCCGACCACTTAGCCCCGCAATGATTTACAATGCTCTATAAAAGTAGTAGCCTTACAATTCTCGCAGACTATAGAGCTCACCAAACGAGGAGGGTATTGAGCCGTACAGGCGGTGATCGTTCATGTGGCTACACAAACACAGAATTAGTCCAGAACTAATCTGTATCAAAAAAAAGGAATGATTCAACTTACAGAATTTGAAGACTGCTCATGCTGCCCATGGCTTCCGGCAACTCAGCATTCAATCTGAAGTTGAATCCATCATTCCAGTTCAAGACACTGGAAAGCAGGAGATGATAAGTACATTCAGTTCATCTGACACACTTTCCCTCAGACACGCATTCCCTCAAAGTTACTACTTGTAAAGTAGACAATCCAAATCAAGGATGGCATTATCCTGAACTCCATCATTGGAATCAATCAGCCCGAGCCTGATTGCCGCTACATCCAGCATGTGATTCCATCAATCAAGAAGTTTGGTTCACGGAGGACTCGCTCAGCCTCATGATTTTCTAAGGCGCAGAACCTCCCTCCAATCCAAAATACTTCCCCCCTTCCCCCCACCCCCAAAAAAAAACACAAAAAGAAAACTTATGTATACTCACATGTGCCTCGCCCTTCCGGCCTTATCGTAGGCCACTGTGTATCCGCCGCCGCCACCTCCGCCCACAATCAGATTGGGGGCCGGTATCGAAGCAGCCCATTGAGGAAATGAATCTCGGAGAACGCGACAGTCGTCCATTATACCCGCCATAACTGTCGAGTTGGATGATGTTGCCGACAGGGCTCTCGCGGCGCCAACAAGACCTCCAATCGAGCCAGGGCGTGATGTTGTGGCATCAAAAGTGCTACGTTTTGTCACGCGGCGCTGAGGTGAAGGACCCTGATATGCGGGCGGAAGTGAGGAGGGTGGCTGGGGTGGTGGGTAAACATTGATGGAAGGGACGGAATTCATGCTGTTTGCGCGAGCATGTTGTTGTGGTGGCGCAGACAAGGTAGTCAATTGCTCTTCTGTTCGTGGAAGGGGAACATTGGACGACCTGGAGTATGAAGTGGTTATTGGGTGTGGGTGTGTGATCGTGCCGCACCTTTGCGAGACACGCCCAGCACCGACACTGTTGCCAAAGCCAAAGAAGGAGAACCGCTTATTTGAGGATGGTGCGGACTGCGAGAGTAGCGCTGCGGCGCTTGAGCTGCGTGCAATGCCTGAAGTCGCGGGAACTGGATTCAACTGTGTTGGGGACGAGTTCTCGGCCTCATTCTCGTGGTCTGTGTTGCGGTGGATTTGCTGCTGCTGTTGCTGTAGTAGTTGATGTTGCTGGGAGGCAGAGACCAAAGCAGAGATACTTGGCACAACCATCGCGCTGAGACCGCCAACGGAGGATACCTCTGATGCGCCATCGTTCTCGGCTTCATTCTCGGACGAGCCAGAGTCCGTCCCAGACAAGGACAACGCACGGTTGGCAGACGAGGTCGGCGGTCCGTTTGCTACGGATGCGCTCCTGGAACCCCCACCACTTCCACCTCCACTCATCAGCAGTCGTGCAGACAGAACACCAGGACTGCCAGGAGGAGTGTGCACGTATTCAGCCGAAGTCGCAAGCATCGCAGTCCGATCGTTCGGGTTCCCTCCGTCGTTCTTCTTTTAAGAAATTTTAATCTGTGCAAAACAAAAGCACGGAGATGTGAACCGCCGCGTTTCATTCGCCATTTTCAACTTACTCTGCTTTTTCCTTTGTGTTGTATACGCTGCTGACTGGAGGCGGGGCACCGAGGCGACGTTGAACAAGAATCTTCAGCAAACCATCCACAATCCACAAAATGTATCTCGAAGCTCAAGTGCGCCTCGTTCTTTCACCCAACTGCAAGATTGCGCCACCTCTCCGGGTATTCCATGTTGGATTGCTTGGTGGAAGCTTGCACGGCCGTCTTACCTCGGAAGTGCGCACTTGAACAGACCATTGCCTCGCTCCCTCACACGTACCAGCCTGTTCCTGACAACATTGCTGACCTGGTACTTATCTCGTTGCTTCTAAATAGTGATTCTTAAATACTTTCTGCCCAGATCAGTTATGACTTTGCTTTTGAACGTAGCGCAACCGCAGATGCCGCGACTCTCGCTAAAGAGGCAGGCGACAGAAGCGCGCGCTTCGAATCGCTGCGCGGCGACAGGGATGCGCGCGCGAAAGCAGAAATGAACTCAAAGGCACCCGGCTTTGGGCTTAATCTGGTCCCCGTTCAGGCCAATCCTGCCCCGATGAGGACTGACAAACACGAAGTGGAGGGCACTTTCTTGGAGGCTTCGGATGGGGACAACACGTCGGCTGCAGTATCCGCTCTCGATCTGAGTGTCGAAGATGACGCGCCCTCCAACATAAAATGAAAGAAAGCTGAATCGCATATAGTAATAAATACAAAAGCGCAGAAGTTGCCTGTTGTTTGTGTATGTGTCAGTTGAAGCCCAGGCTGCAGCATGCGTGATGTCCCCCGCCAACGCCCACCAGCACGGCCTATCTATCCTCATGCGTAGTTGCTTAAATTAGACCATAAATGGCGGTTTGTCTTTAGCACAGCATGGCTATCCTCATGTCATAAACGTGGATTAAACCTTTTTGACTGTGGCGGCGAGCACTGCCGCATGCCTTCAGGCTTCGTCAGCTGAAGATGAGGTGATTGATGAAAAAATTCATAACTGTAACTTGTGAGCTGCTTGGGCGTTGTTGCAGCTGGAACGGGCCCGGCACTAGAGAGTGAGCAGCATCGTACTTTACATCAGCTGGTCAGACTAAAACGGCTCGTTGATGTGAAGCTCACCCAAATGCTTGATTAATTGCATACCTTCTTGATCCTCTTTGAATCTTTGTGTCGCTGTGCAGGTGCGTTGCAATTATTTTGCAAGGAGATGACTGGTGCACGAGATGCGGGAACAGCGCGCAGTGCAGAAAAGATGGAACCTGTGGAGTTCCTCGTGTCGGCGTCGGACAGTGTGGACCACTACGAGTTTTTTCCGTTGCAGTGCAGGAATGGCAGCGATCGGAGCCTGCTGCGTGCTTCAAGCGCTGAGACGGAGACGTTGCTGCACTTTGAGGCACGAAGCCGACGCACTGCGCGATCTCGGTCCTCGCACGAGCCGACTATCCGCGTGAAGCCGCTTTCAAGGCACCAGATTAGAAATAACTATTCGGAGCACTGGAGGGACTTGTTCCGGCCCTGGCTCTCCATCTGGCCCTACGCTTACAAGAAGATCGTTGCCACCACTCTCTGGGCCGTCCTTGTCTGCTGCGTCTTTCTGATTCCAGTCGAAGCAATCAAGCGATTACCACCGCCCAACTTGTGCTTTGTGACCGTGGTCAGCTCCGTTGTTGGCCTCTTGGTTTCATTCGGGACTTCACACTCCTACGACCGCTGGCACGAGGCCCTCAAACTCTTTAGCAATCTTCACTATCAGACAATCAATACGGCTCGTCTTATTGCTGTTTACTTCGATGCCGAAGCGGTGGAAGGGCTCCGCGAAAGCACTCTCAAGCTTCTCATTGGCTTCGCTTACGCGACCAAGCATCGATTGCGTGCCGAAACTTCACTCGCGTATCCTGATATACGACATTACATTGAGCATGTCAGAGTGCCTCCTGGCTTCAAATGTGCCTCTGGAGTTGTGCCACTCGATATTGTCACCGCACTACAATCCTATGTGGAATTGGGCTGCGCTCTGTGTCCACTTGTATCGTCTGTACCTCTCTACTCTGCGATTTCAAGTCTGGAGGAAGCTTTCATACAATTGGACCGAATCAAGGCGACTCCGATCCCATATGCATACCGAATTCACCTTTCACAGAGCGTTCTCCTCTATCTCTTTGGCATTCCATTTTGTGTGATTCAAGACCTTCGTTGGCTTACACCCTTCGTGTCTTTCATCACTGCGTTTCTGTTGATAGGCACAATTGAGGTTGGAGCCAAAATTGAGCAACCTTTCGGTTACGATCGGCAAGGCGCTGATATTGATGCATATGCTGAATGCATTAAGGAACGTATTGAGGAGTTGCTGGACCGGGAAAGTGTGCGGAAGGAGTTGGGATGGGCTGAGCCTATCATTTGTGAAACTGTGGAAGGGCATCGGTTTTTGCACAGGACATTGATCCATAGATGACTTACCTGCGGAAGGCGGAGAACGGAATAACTGAAACCTGGTGATGCAAATGCTTTGATGACTTCATAATGATGAAGGACTGTTCTTCAGCTTACTATTTATGATGTTTGTACTTATAAAAGCGCATTATGTAAGAACGTCAAGAACGTCTCGTTCATGCGCCACTCCAATCGCTACTATTATCACTAAGTTAAAGGAATGAAGCAACTTGGACGCTCCACGTCCGCACGGCTTGTGCATTAGCATATGCGTGGTATTATTTTGTCTTGTCTCCTCTAAGTGGCTGAAACCATGTTGGATACGACTTCATTGCCAAATCGGGGTCCACTCCTGTGGACCAGCAGATCGAGCTCGATATTCCTCGCTCCATCAATGTAATGACTTAATGATCCACAAAAGAGACCGTCTCAGAATGGCGCGTATTCTCAACAGGTGGGTTATTACCGAAACAGGGAAAGTGTGTACTGGTAAGGGCTTGACTCGCTAACGGCACCATTCTTCATGCTTAATTTAACGAAGAAGCTCGCGTGTATTTATACTTGAAGGTTTGCTTTGACAAGTATTTGGGAAGGCTTCTTTTTGAAGTTGTTTTTCTCTTGTTCCCCCAACTTCGTTCGGAATAGGCATGTTGGCAGTTATCACAGATAGTTACCTTCCGAGCCCTACACGTGGCTGTACATTTACAAACTCTTGGCATAACGCCGATATAATCTCGAAATTATTATACATTTTAATATAATATCTAACCTAAACTTGAGTACAACGAAATTCGCTAAATTTCCTGCTGGAACGGCGATACCACTAATGGGACACGATTCGGATGGACCATGCGAGTTTTACGTTGTTATTGTGCATTCGATTCACATCGAATCCGCGACCAGCTGCTTAAGGCTTTTAGTGCGATTTCGTAAGAGAGGTTTCTGATCTCCTGTCAATTTTTGTCAACCTTCATCAAATAGTCCTTCGAATTTTTTTGTCGAGAAAACTTACATAGCAAATCTGGAGCATTGTATGGACCGGGAATGGAGTGGTATGGGTGCAACAAATGTGTGCAGATCCTGGTCTCAATATCATTCATTTCGAGCTCGGGATGAAAGGTAGGCCACCGCGGAGTTTCGCCTGGAGGGGGTTACGATTTCTGCATCATCTTCGTTGTCACGTCGCGGTCGGCCCGCATTTGCCAAGGATTTAGCAACGATGGACTTTCTCGGATTCTGGCCGTCGCTACCGCCTTTGGTCCCTTTGTCTTTGCCATTCGTCTTAGGGTTAATTGTGAACTCGGTGCAACTTATTGGAACAAGGTCACATCTGGAAAATTGCGTCTTCTGAAGCGGTACGCGGTTTTCCTTTTACTCTCTTGTCTTGTAATCAGTCTTTCGCGGCCTTAGTACTACAGCACCACGTCATCTGACGTGTTCATCTTTTTTAAATCAATTCGAAGTCGAAATTGCAGATGATAATACTGGAGCCATTACTTCTCCGGAAAGATTTCGTCTTTCTGGCACCGCGCAACGTCATGAAATAAGGGTAGTTTCAAAAAACCACAGGTATTCCTCTACTAGTAGCCTGGGCAGTCTGCCTAGCATCAATCACAGGAATGAGCAATGTATTTCCTTCATCAAAACCTAAACGCAAATGTCAAAAAATCCCGTGCAATGTTACCTTGACCCACCAGGAAGATATGAAAACCAAGAAACCGGCCGTTTACACAATGCCAAAGCTAGCTGCGAAAGCGCACGCGAGGAGTCGCTCAAAGAAGGGGCTAAATTCGACCTGTTCGATTGAACGAGGATCGGTATATAGCACATTAACTCATGAAAAGTGCCCAACTGCGCAGCCCAGGAATCCAGCTGCTCGGAACACCATCGGTGGCGCTTTCGACGGTGGTCGTTAGAGTTGGCTCATTGCCCGTGAGGCTTTCTACTGTCCCTCCTTTTTTGCCACCAGAAACACGTCCATTGTTCTCGTTTTCTCGTTTCCCCCTAAACCGAAACATCTGCCAACCCATTGACGATAGCCTGCTATGAGTAGCCAGAGTATATCGCAACAGAGTAAAGACTCGTCAAACGAGAGCATCACTTCCACTTCCAGTTCGGGTAGTCAAAAGGGAAGCTTCTCAAGGATTGTTTCAGGTGAGGTCGTTGCGAGTCCTTCTCTCAGGACACTCACTCCTCTCTGTCTTTCCATATTTTTGGGGGCGCTCAACAGATTTGGGTAAGAAGCTATCACGTCGCCAAGAGAAGGACACGCTCGTCGGCAAGAACATTCTTAAAGGTCCGTTCATGTGTATTGCATACAGCAGCTTGAAATAACTTGAGAGTATATTATCCTCTACTCGCAAATCTAGAGGACGCTGTGTCGCCTACAATTATGCAAGCTAAGCTCGCACTTGAAAAGGAAAAACAACAAGATGCCCTTAACAGAAAGCTAGGAATGCGGCCCTCGAAAGTGGACTTGAAGCTACGGAACATTTTGAAGCGTGAGTGTAGACGTCATTGGCGACTGAGTTGATACCTGTTTCCCGTAAATAGCGAGTGACAGCAATGACAGTTTGAACCAGTCCAACGCAAACCTAGAAAGTAGCCTCAACTTTGAGCAGAAGCAGACCAAGTTAAAGTCCATTTTAAAGCGTCGATCAACACGGGCGGAACTTGAAGTGGTCGGTATCATGAAAGGTGTGGGTTTACCCATTATCGCTGTCCCGATTTCTCGACTGAATACCATGGATAGCAACCAACGTGTCTCCGAGTATCATTGAAACGCAACGTCGACTCTCACGCAGCATCATCGAAGACACCCTCGAAAATAAACTTCGCAACCGACCAGATGTTTCGGAGCTGGAGAGTCAAGGAATATACTTTTGTGAGACGGTGGAGGTGCACACCACTTTCAGGAAAAGTGAATACAACCGAAAGCCAGATGGAGACGTGACATTCAAGCATCTCACGCCCCAGCTCAAGGTACAAATTCGAAATGAGCTCAACACATACAAAAAGAATGAAATGGAAATACATCAGGATGGTAAGTGGTTTCGTTCGCAAGAAGTGAATAGGCCTGAACATGTTCACACAATTTAGCTGCGGGAAACACTTGTTACCACTATTGATACTTAGTTAGGGATATTCCCTACGTACATTCTCGTATTTTCAGTGTTCGGTTGAGTTAAGCTTAAGTTTCAGTTGGAAAATACAGAATTGCGAATGGAATCTTTATGTAAAGAATCAAGAATCAAGAAAGTGTGCAAAGCTCCGTTCTTATTCTTCGAATGTTGCGCTGGTTGAGAGGTTGAGCTAAGAGGTCGAGCCCCACGGTTAGACACTCCAACCGAGACTCTACACCGTTTGGTCGTTGTGCCTCTCCAGCCACCAATCGGACAATCGGACAGAGCTACAGTCCGTTTCTATGCCAGCAGTCACCGGAATTCCATTCAGCACCCTTAATACGACCGCACCCTCCGATCTATAAAATCATCCGAGTATGCATTTTAAGCTGTTGGCATTAGTTTTGCGTGAAAAGCATGTCCCTAGGCGTCTTTGAGCGCGAAATATGTCCGTTGATCCACCAAACAAAGGTCGTAAGAATTAGCAGTAAGCTACCAACAGCCGATACGTATATAGTGTCGATATTAGGGAGAGATGAGAATTCTATTGGACTTAAAATCTAAGGAGCGCTTAGTTGAGAATGGGAGTGGTGATCTTGCGGGGAGCGTAACAGCAACCTGACGCCGTAAGGCTTGAGTGGGGAACGGATGTCCATCGTCCGATGAAATTGCAACCCTGTCCACAACAAGCGATGAAAAAGTAGGAGACTATACGCTAAAGTAAGTGATTGGTATATATAGCAGGAAGAGTCCCGAACCAATAAAACCTGTTGGCAACATTTCCCATCAATCAATTTCGTCAGACCGATTGCTCGTTAAAACTCACAGGGTAAATTGGCCTTCCCTGTGATTTTTAGTTGGATTGGCAACCATGGATACGCTTCCGGTCAGCTGTGGATAGTCTTTTAGCCCATAACGGCAATGTCAAAGATAACGAGAAACCGTAGGCTCCGGGATATCCTGGGGCCCTCCTGATATAGGAACTGGTAGCCATGTTGCTCCAGGAAAGGGCGGAGGTATCGGATACGGATAGTCGGTTGGCCAAGATAAGCCAGCTGGCTGTTGCGTCGGAGAAGGATTCAGGATCGGAATGCCATTCACGCTAAAGACAGTTGCCTATGAAACAATGTTGGTTGCGAAAAGATAGCTGTTCCAGTGCTCGTGTCGACTCGCACTGAGATCGATACCTTTGGGTTGCTTGGTTGTGATGCACTTTGGACATTATTCCACCGTGTGATGCATGCGAACCAAACACGGCTTTGACTTCACTCGGAGTCATGTGGAGGTATTAAGCATCATTCATTTTAGATTCGTGTTCGATCAGTTGGCTTGTGTCATGCCGTTTATTTCAAAAACTCATTGAACTCCTCCCACAAATCTATAACACTTGGCATGTGATTGAATTCGCGTTCAGGGAGTGTCGGGTACTATGGGCAAATACTGGTTGGTAAATCACATCGAGAAAGAAAATAAAGTGTCTTTGCCTGCAATCGCGGGACACGCTCAATGGTTCGTCCAGTGAAGAAGGAGGATGTCATGGCAGATGTGAGGTAATAATTGATGAGACTGGGTCAAAAAAATTTAGATAGGATGAGAGGCCAATTCAAAAGGCAAAGACAAAAGCTGTATGCTTACCGATTCACAATGTAAACGTATTGATATAAGATGATGTTGGCTCCGATGGGAACGTTCTTAGATGGGAACAATCGGACAGTAAGTTGAACCACAGAAAGAATGATCGCACAAACCTCAATCGACATGTACGTGTTGAAGCCAATGTGGGAAAGTAACTGAAAGCGCACCCCCCCTGGTACAAGCATTGGAAATCAGAAACGAACACGACACACAAAGAGGGAAGTGCAACAAACCAGGCAACCGACTTGGATCCTTTACCCGCAACATAATTGCAAAGAGGGGAAAATGATTCAAAAACGCTAACAATATTTCACATCCGCCTTGCAAAACAATAACACCCACACGAGTGAGTGAGAAGAGGAGATAATACACGGCGACAGTTGGGAACAAGAATACGAGTAAGGTAAAGAGCAGGGCACCAACAAGGAGCTGATCAACATCAAAATCGCTGCTGTCGACGCGGTTGCGAAGGACATTTAGTTTCTTGCCTTTTGTGCAGAACAAATTTTCGTGAGAAGCTTTCCTGCCTATAGAATTAAGCATTTTCTTACCGCGAAAGATTGTCAAAAGAGATAAAATGGCGTCCACCTGCCAGCTGTAAATTTTTGCTGCAACAACGTAGAAAAGGAACAGCTGCATCGTGAACAACGAAACGAGGTCTGATAAGAGAGAAAGAACCACGGAAGCTCCAAAGTAGCCACAGACACCGATCCAATAGATTATTGATGGCAAATTTTCGCGGAAGGGAATCACAAGGTCTGATTTGGCAGTGAGTTACGAAGGTCAAGCTGGAACTTTCAAAGCATTATGGGACTGACCTCGCCACATGTATAGAATCCACAAAAACAACTGTCCCAAGAATCCATTTAGCTCACTATTGAGCTTCAGACCAGCCGGAGGTGGCCAGCCCATCAGCCATTCAATCACATGCTTGATACCATCCAACGTCCAATAGTCCACAAATTCCAAAAAATGATGGGCAAGCACAACTTTGTTGATCATGAGAAACGAGCCCAACGTGACGCCAATGATGATGTCATTTGCAATGAGCCACACAACGTTATAGAAGCCGACGTATTGTGCCTGACAGAGCGGCGACAGTTTTGTTTTGCTCCGGCGCCACAGATTGTATTGACCTGGCCAGAAACAAGCCTGTTGAAGGCGGAGATTTACTTGGTGGCCTGGGCCATATCAACACGATAAGAACGCACGAAGACATCCACAAAAGAAACCAACAAACCAAATGTGGACAGATCTTTGAAAGCAACCCTTGCTGAGAAAAGCTTTCGGTTCAATAGCATCAGAACAAATTCTGCAAACAAACGTCCTGTAAACACGACCATGACGGTCGGCACCACCAAGGGAAACTTCAATAGCGTCCATATAACTCCAAAAACGAAATCTGCAACCCATTGTAAAGAGTTCCAAGCCTTTTGACGCGCTGGGTAACGAATTTCTAGACTTCGTTCATGACTTTCATTGATCCTGTCAAGGACGTCCTTCATATCGCGTCCCACGATGTCTTCCACATTCCGCGTGGTTCCATTATGTGGCTCAAGGTGAATATGATTGAGCAGGTTTCGGGCAATCAGGTCTTCTACGCGTCGTTTCTCACGCGCTTTGGGGTTCGCTTGCTCCGCGTATGAAATACCGTTGAGTTTGGAGACGTGTCGTGCGATGTAAACGTCAATGGGAGTTGTTGCTGTCGCGTTTGCGGTAACGATGGTTTGCGCGAGAGCAAGATCGAGAATGAGCGGTTCAAGAGACATGTACTGTAACGCTGAGCTCCGAGGCATGCGAAAATGGTAGAATTGGCAGGACGCAATGTGGTTGTAATGTGGTGGGTGGAGTGAGCTATCAACTTTGCGATCAGGCCCTGTGGTAACGAAGTCATGAGAAATAAACCAAACCTGAGACTGAGACTTGTTCCAAGTTGCTGAAACACAAGCCAGGGAAGAAGAGAATCGCATGCATCAGACTTCACGCCGACCCACGACCCATCCACTGCACTCCCGAAACTTCCGACAACTCCGAAGCCTATAGCTGCATTCTATTTCTAAGTTATTGGGTCTACATCTACGCACACGATCCCTGGAGTCTCGGGTTCACCTCATTCGTGTCTGAAAGCGGCTCTCCTCCCACGCTCGCAACAACGATGAGCAGGCTACCATCGCTGCCTCGCCACTTCCATCCGTAAAGACAATGCTTCGTTTTCCGACTGCTGGGTATCCTTAAGCTATCTGGCACAAACACACGAATAGTCCATGTCATTGATCACTTCGCACTTTAAAAACACTTTGCCATCTCCATATTCTTTTGCTGTTCTGTATTAACTTACTTACGATTATTGTTCCTGGAATTCTTTCATCAAATCCATATACTTTATTACCCCGTCACCAAGGACGAAAGAGGAGATAACTTTATTCGTACGAAAATCCTGCTCAGTGCGGAATACACCACTATAGTTCGCTTGAAATACAAACAGAAAGTAAGTGAGGAAGTCACTCTATTTTCGGGTCTCTCCTCCTGTTTCAACCATTTCTGTTTGATTGATACATTCAGAAGAACACCATGGCCAAGGAAGCAGCAGTTCCTGTTTCCCCAGCCCCAGTGCAAACTTCAGCCCAGAGCAAGAGCAGCCGCGTGACCAAGAGCCAGCGACTGAAACAGCCAACGGCACAAGATCAAATGGAGTATCAGCGCCGGATGGAGCAAATGATGGTGGAAGATGACGCGCAGGTGAAGGAAGGGGAGGACCGTGGGGGTAAGAGGAAGGGTGGCGGGTTTTGTCTGTCTTGCTGTGCGTTTGGCGGGTGCTGTGACGTGTGTATGTGTATGTTTGTGTAAGCAGAGACCGTGAAAGTTCTCAGGTATTTCCACGATTTGCAATCCTTTTCAAAAAAACGAAGGAAAATGAAGACGTGGAAGAAACGCATTTGATTTCGAAACTTCTTTTCATCCAAACGAGCCACCCCCTCCGTTCCAAGCAACCAGCCCACCAGCAACCGACCTGCCTCTCGTACCAATAGACACTGACGCTGAGTATTCAGAGATGGATGCCCTCGTGAAGCAGGTGTGGACTGAAGGCAGATGGAATCCATCCACCCTCGCACATCAACTCAGTCCAACCATTCCAACCAATCCAACCAGGCCACTGACGAGAAACAAACGCGCGAGAACTGGGCCCTCATTATCCGCATCTGCGACAATGCCAACTCGTTCGTAGTTATTCTTCGTTCGCCTCAATCCAGCTAATCAAAATACAGTTCCGTAGAGAAAGCACGCGAGACGGTCGCTGCCGTCGCCAAGCGCGTTGCGCACGCGAACGCAAACGTGGCCCTGTTTGCGCTGACGTTGGCGAACGCGCTGGTCCAAAACTGCGCAAAACACGTGCGCAGAGAACTGTCCTCGCGCGTCTTTGTCGATACTCTCGTGCGCGTTGTGGCCGCGAAAGGCGTTCACATGACTGTAAGAATGCGTGTGCTTGAGATGATGCAGGATTGGGCAA
The DNA here is from genome assembly GCA_025201725.1 of Chytriomyces sp. MP71. NCBI lineage: Eukaryota > Fungi > Chytridiomycota > Chytridiomycetes > Chytridiales > Chytriomycetaceae > Chytriomyces > Chytriomyces sp. MP71. Next base: position 14,191 of record MU614594.1, read on the forward strand.
AGAAATGGGAAGGGGACTCGGAGTTGGGGTACCTCGTCGATGCTTACAAGCAAATGAAGAGCCAGGGTAAACTATCTAAGGCTTTGGTGGTACTATAGGAGGCTTACTTCCCGTTGCAGGCTACAACTTTCCCGACCCGAACGCAAAGCCCGAATCAGCCAGAAAGACTGCAGCACAGCTCGCTGAGGAGCAGGAGAAGGAAGAAATGGAGCTGGCAGTGAGTTGGCTTTTCCCTCGTATCCGAGCGTTCCCATGAACACCCGAAACCCCCCTAAAGCTCGCGCTGTCGATGTCCGCCCAAGAACACAAAAGCACATCCAACAACCGCGCCTCTCAACCCCCACCCGTCGCCACTCCAACCATGGGACGAAACCCCATCTGCCGCGTCCGCGCCCTTTACGATTTCCCAGGCCTCGAGGAGGGCGAGCTGCGTCTCTCATTCAATGACATCATCAATGTACACGACGATACGACCTTCAAGGAATGGTGGAAGGGCGAATGTGGTGGACGTGTCGGTATCTTCCCGAGCAACTATGTTGAGCGCATCGCCGACGCTGCCTCTGGCAGTGTCGCTACAAGTGATAAGGCCGGCGTCACCTCGGGGGAGCTGAGAGACGAAGAAAAAGTTGAACGTTTCGTAGGCCTGTTGGCTAACGTGCGGCCAGGTGAAAGTTTGAGCGAGAATGCGAGAGTCCAGGAGCTCTATCACGCAATTCTCATGTTGCGGCCCAAGTTGCTCTCTGAGCTTGAAACAAGCCGAGCAAAACAAGGTGAAGATTGCTCAGTTTTTGTTAAAACTTTTGTTTTCATGCTCACCACCTATCCTGACTTTAGACGAACTCGTCCAATTGAATGAACGCTTTACTTCGGCATGCACAACTTACCATCGCCTAATGGACGCGAGTCTCGCGGCGCAGCGAAGTGCATATCAGCAGCATGCGCCAACTCTTCACCAGCAGGGATACTATGGTGCCCCAGCGGTGGCGGGTGGTTATGGCTTTGGGGTCCCACAGCCACAGCAGCAACCGGTGTATCCGCAGCCAGTATATGATCCCTACACGCAGCAACAGCAATCTGGCGGGTACGGCATGCCCCCTCAACAGCAAGGGTATGCTCCGCCTGTGCAACAGCAGGGTTACTACCAGCAGTGACAAGGGGAGCAGGATTATTTGTTTTTCGATAGTTGAACATAGCCGAATGAGCACACAATCACAGAAACATATCATCATTATTTTTCAAACAAAGAACTCATCCTTTACTATCAAGGGAAATGGATGATTGTTGTGTAACGAGTAGTGTATGTCACTGTAAAGATGGCTTTGACTTGTAAAGCCATCCAGCCGTTATCATCATCGAAATGATGTTCCTTATCTTTTGGTCCACCATCTCGTGGAATCCGTTTTCTTTTCAAGACATTGTTAATGATATCCATTCCACCATTTAGGCGGGCAATGCTTGAATTCTTGATAAACTTTTGCTTGATGAGAAACCAATCACCACCAACAGATGCTTAATGCTTATGAATTAGTTTTGCCATTATTTTCTGTAACATCTTGTTCTCTTGCCTTGATTTCAGAAGCACAACACCATTGATTGATTTCTTTGCCACAGTGTTCTTTGGTACAACAGCACCTGAACTGGTCAATACCATGTCACTTGGTTCAAATAGTTTCATGTTTTGATAGAAACTAATCACCTTTTTAGATGGAAACATGTTTATTATTCTTTAAAAAGAAATAAACGTTTTCAAATAAATTAAATACATTAAATTTTTTTTCTAAGAAATTAGAAAATCAGCAAGCAAGCAAAGTAGCTAAGAATCATCATTGGACAAAGTTCAAATCCATTTTATAAGTAATATCGGAATTAGAAAATCTGGAGAGCAAGGGAGGTCATTTTCAAAGAAATATTACGCTTCTTTGGATAACAATAACAGCAAACAAAACCTGTTGTGTCTTTTGGAAAATCAATCAAAACTCCGACTTCACGGAATGCCAAGGAAGCGAACAAAATAACAGGGAAAAAGCAAAACTTCATTAACTCCAACACTGACAACTACTAAAACTCCACATCCTCCGCATCATTTAGAAGAGTCCTCCAAATATCAAAGAAATTTGCGAATTCATGAACATCAAGATGACATTTCTCATGATTCTGAAATCCCCCAACTTGAAATAGGTAAGGCTCAAGATTACACTTTAGACCAGAGTCAAAAAAAAGATGTTCATAGAGTGTGGTGAGCTCGCAGCCAGGCACATAGATTATGCAACCGTCAAAGGCCTTGTCAAGCGTTGTGATTGGATTCACTAAGACCTTTTGAAAATCAATAAACTTGTGCTTAATTTTGGCATAGTCTGCTTGTCCCAGAAAGGTGGCCCAGCAATCGCAATCATGATTTGGCTTTTCATATGCAATGTAGTAGTCTGGATTGTGTTTTGCGTCGAAGTCAAGCAGCTGCTGCTGGAAAGTTCTTCAGGCCAGATTGGGTAGGTCAACGCCAATCCGATTCTACCCAAGGCATCTTCGAATGTTGAGTGTTTCCTGTTTATTTCAGAGCACATTAATGCAAGAGAGTTTACAAGAAAATGAATACCTTCGAGGAAAGATCCATCACAAAAAACTCACGAATCAACTCTTCCTTCTCATGTCCAGCTCCACAATCATCATATTCAGTGTCATGAATGGCAATTTTCGCATTTAACATGTTCGCAGATTCACTAAGCACCTGCCGGATATGATCCTTCAAGTCCACAAGGCGATCAACAATAGATTCTGATGCTTCAATTCTGGACTTGCGCAGTCCATGATGTTTCTCAATGCAGCGTAAAAGGCAGATGTTTCATTGTATCCATGCACGGCAGCTTTCTGCTTCTCGGAACCGTTATTCTGTATTGACATGTCAGCAATCACATTGCATAAATACACAACTAACCATGCCGAAACAAATCGAAATTATAACAAAGATTATCGTTAGAATACGAATGAAAAGGAGAAGTGGGAAAAGCATACCTGTTTGTTATGTGAATAAACTGAGCTCTCCATCATTATTTTTTTCACGTTCAGCAGCGTCAGCAGCTTTGGCAGCACGCGCTTTGATCTGGCAATGCTAGTTCATTTTCTGTTCAAGAGGAGTGTGAAAGAAAGGTCTCGTTAGTAAATTCCGCATAATGGCAAGCAATCAATACCAAATACAAACCTGACCACGCCGAAACAAATCGAAATTAGAAGCAATATTTTTGTTAGAATTTGAATCGAAGGAGAAGTGGGAATTGCTTACCTTACGGGTTCCAGTGTCATTCACGCGTTCTTTTAGGCAACCACCAGAACAGTGGCTTTGGTAGTTTTGTACCCAGGACGAAGCATGCCAGAGGTTATCCAATCCAATGCTTGTCCACAACTGAGGCAAGAACACGGAGTGGGTACAGAGATGTGTCTTGTGATTGGGTTCCATAGCCGCAGTTTAGTCAGAACCACATCGCCAAACTAAACACAGATAATAGTTGCAAATGGAAAAGAAGAAAATATCAGAATCTACTGAATCCAGAACCACTGCCTCCATTGTGTCCTGTTTTTGAAAGAGTTTTTAGAAAGGGGGAAAACAAAAGATCTCGATAAGTTTCTGGCATGTGGTCACATGATTCGCGAATGTAATTGGGGTGTTAATACTCACTTCGTCACTTTCGTCATGGTCCTGCTTGATTTTGGAGTTAACTAAAAACAAACAAAGAGCACACCTCCGGCTCAGGCGTTTGTAAAAAAAACTCTTCCGCGACCTCTTCGATAACTTCATGATAGGAATAGTCAGTGTCGGAGTTGTATTCTCGTGTCCAGTCAAATTCGAGCATGACATTCGTAGCTATGGCATGAGGAACATAACCGCGCAAGTCGTCCACTCTTCTTCCACAGTCAACAAGCTCTGGAGTTCACTATCAGCACGATTGATCCATTTGCTCTGATGGTACTGCGACGCAGGGACGAAGGAAGATGAGGCCACAGAATTTGTTTCGCGATTGAAGATGGCATCACGAGGGGTCTTTCTTGCCGGAGAAACAGAGCATTCAATGGTGTTGTTGTTAGTATCAACCAGGGGTTGAGGTTTTTGCGGTGGCTGGGGAGTGAGGGGAGCGGCAGCAGAGACTGGTGAGTGCTGGGATGACGACCTGCCTGGCGCCGAACGCGAACGAAACATGTCGTGAATGTCTGGTGTGCCAGCAGCTGCGCGCGATTGTTTTGTTGGCCTGCCGCCTTACATACGCGTTGGGCCTGATGCTTGTGGGTTTTCGGACATTTTTGTATTCAAAGCCTCACGTGTGTTTAGTCCAACAACAGCACCACAATCGCACCAATTTCAAAGTACAATATTTTTATTAGACGCCACAATGGAGACTGTGACAATTGAAAATCAGTAGTGTACTTTCCCGTGAGGGAAAAGGGTGGGGCGCGACATTGTGGGGATTAAATAACAAATAACAGAGTTAAGGAATCACTCCTCCTTCTTGGCTTTCGCATCCTTCTGCTTGACCTCCTCCTTCTTTCCGGGGACAGGAATCCTCTGGCGCCCATCGCGTCCAATGGACCTCATCCAAGTGATTCCAAACCAGAGGAACGCTACCGCACTCAGCAGCAGTGACGACGTTGCGACAACGATGCGCGCGCGCGAAAGAGAGGCGGCAGTGGACGCAAGATCAGCGTTATCATAGATAAGCGCGGCAGCTAGCGCAACGGCCTCGATACAGTGAACGAAACCGTTCATGGCCGGGAAAACTGCTGCCGCGCGCAGTTTGATTGCGCGATCCCCCAATGAGGCGGCCGCCCAAGCCACGATCGCCGAGGCGAGGAAAGCAAAGGCGAGGATCGAACTGCATTATTCCCCCAAAAGAGAATCGTATCAGGATCATGTCAGACATTGGTGGGGAGGTGAGGAGGTGAGGGAGAGGAGTGGGTAACCAATAGGGAAATTTACGCACGCAACGTTCACGATCGACGCAACAAGCAGCAGGAACGAGTAGGACTCGTCCAGATTACCAGAGGCTGCCATAACGTCCTCCGCAGAGTAGTGGCCCGCAAAGGCCAAAAAGTCTGGTCCGTACACAACCTCCCCACCGCTCAGGAGCATAGCGTTGGTGCGTGCAAGGACAGACTGCGAGACAAACAGCACAGCAGCTGCCACTGAAACGTTGAACTCAGTTGCAGCTTGAGCAATGAACTTGGAGGCCATTAGTTCCAGAAGGGATTTTGGGTCGAAACACTCTGATTGAAAGCCAATTTGTCGACACAAATTGGAAGGAAGGGCACGCGTCACCATCTTATCCCACTTCTACCAGCTTATATCCTGTTTCCTTACGTATGGAACGACAAGAATAAGGCACGGTTTTTTCATTTACTCGTCTTCCAGCACAACCTCTGTCGGTGGGTAAAATACAGAACCAGGCGCAATGCGGTCAAATAATGCCCTCGCCTCAACGACACACTCCTCCAAGCTCACGCTCGCATCTGCAAACTCGTGCGTTACGAGTACGCGATCGTGAGCGACGGTCGACGCGGGCAGAGTTTGCGAATAAAAAACAGTAAGGAGAGGTTGCGGTGCGTCTATAGGTTGATATTTTTCAGGAGATTGTTCGACGGCATGTGAAAAATAACAAACGATGGGACCCACCTGGCGTAGTAGCGAGTACTTCACGCAACGCGTCTTGCAAGTCTTCCTCGGCAGTCCCTGATTCACTCGCCTGCGCCATAAGATACAATATGTCTGGTAAACAGCCTGAGGGGTTACAAGCCGTGACGACAACATAAAAAACAACTTTACATTTCCCATCGGGACAAACTAATGCACTCCCCGAATGCTGAATGCCCACCACCGCATTCCGCCCATCCTTGGCAGGAACCACAAATAAGCCTGGTTCCCCAACCTCGTCCATCCCACAATCCCGCACGCAAATGCACCGCGAGACGTGTTTTGCAGAACCCGCTTCCACGCGCGCTATCTTCTCCAAAACGGACGCAAAGCCGTTCGATTCCGCGCATGAGGAGGCGCTGGCGACAATCCAGGAACAGGTGATGCTTACGGGCGGCACGTTGCCGTCCTCGTCTGGGGTTGCATCACTTTCACAGGAGGTCACCGTAAAGCGGTCCGCAGATTCCAAGATGGATGTTGGTGTGAATCCTAGCATGTAAGTTCCTCCAAACACGGCGCATACTCTGTTTGGGGTTGTATGAGCCTTACCAATTCGCAATCCAAAAATTCTTCAGTGTCATACCTGCAGAACGCCTGCGAAATCTCGCTCGCGGTTCCATAGACTCCGCTCAAGAAAGGAGTGCTTCCAAACCGGCCAATGGAGCCCAAAAAGCGTTTGATGGCTGCGAATCCTTGCGCAAGCGTGGCGTTCGCGTCTTTTGATTCAATCAACTGTCCGACACCGTAAAATAGGGACGCCTGGCTCCTTTCCGTGAGCCCTTGTGCTTCCAGGAAAACCTTGAATGGTGAATTTGGGTCGTGTTGGTCTGAATGCGAACCCTCGTTCACTTTTGACAGCAGCTTCATGAGGCGCCTCTTTTCGAGAAGGGGAATAGAATCATTCTTGAAAACGTCCTCTTTTGAGCAGGGAACCTGATGGAGACCGTTTGGTCACGACCGCAGACCAATCGAAGGTGTGTGGCGAGATTTACCGTCTCGAATCGGCCGTCCCAGAGCAGGCTCACGCCTTCCACGGCCCTAAACTCTAGATAGTTTGCCACAGCCGAGCTGATCATGGCCTCCACGAGTTCGCCGTTGCCGTAAATGAGCTTCGGCGTCATCTCCAGTGCGTACTTGCGGGCCTCCTTAAGGACCGATTCGTGCGGAGGCTGGCTCACTGTAAGCCGAGGAAGTGCCAGGAATGCATCTACGGAGAGCGCCTTTCCGGAGCCACCGTAGCTGTCGCTAGAATCTACGTGAACCACCCGCTTCCCGGCCTTGGCAAGTGCCCTGAGCTCTCTATCAGACTCATTGCCCGGTGTTGATAACGGCTCACCCAGCCAGGATCGCCTCTGTCACACCAGTTCCGAGAATGAGGACATCGTATTCTTCAGTTTGGGTCGACATCTTTCAACATTAATCGCGCACAACAATCCATTTATGGTTTATTTAAATTACACTTTGGCCATTTACCATTTCCGCTGAAGCAGTTTGCACTCACTTCCCCTTCCCCTTCGCTCGGTCAAGCTTAGCCGCTTGTATCCGCACGTGCTTGGAGTTATAGCTGCCTGTTCCAGTATTGCGCTTGTTGCGTTCGCCTCGGGCCCCTTGGGCCACAAAGTCGCCCTCGTACTCGGGCTCGTCTTCGAAGTAGTCGTAGGTATCGTCCGCGGCAGACGTCGTTTGGATCTTTTGAGTAGTTGCTGGCATTCGATTATGTGTGATTCAGGAATGGTTGTGTATAGAGTTTGGAAGGGATGAAGCTTTGAAGGGAGTGAATGATGTGACGAAGCTTTTTATGCCAGTGATGTGACTTGGCCACTCGTCGAGTCCAAACCACTGCCAAGACACAAACAAACACAAAACAAGGGTTCTCTCTCCTCCTTTTTGTTGGGCCATTCTCAGTCCGCTCTTGGCCCTTTTTCTGATACTCGTAGGGATGGAAAAAGGGGGGGGCAACGGATAGAGGAGGTCGAGTATTCGCCAGGAGATACAGAAAAGCGCAAAAGCCCTATTGTATGTATGCGTAATGGCCACATTCGAGAAAAATACTTGCCCATTTCGCACGCGGAAGATTCGATTGGAATCAGGCAGATTCGAGTGGAAGGCTTTGAAACACACGACTGCGGATGGACTCGACCACGCTTGCCCACAAAAAGGCACCATTCCCTGTACAAACACTGCCAACAAGCATTGAGCATGTCGTCTCCAACCGTCCCTTCTTATGCGCGCATCGTAGTAAAAGACTTGCTTGCGAAAGCGGAGACCAACCCCTCCAGCCTGTCCACGACAAGGAAAAAGTCGCACGTCCTCAATCGCCACCGGTTGAGTGACGTGAAAGCATTGTCTTACGCGAGCGCCACAAGAGGCGCCAAAAGGATGGCCAGATCAGTAGCCTCCGTGCAGTCAACCGCGACCCCGACTCAAGCCACGGCAAGCAAGCGCGTCCAGCAACCCTTCCGTTACTACTGCATCCTCGATGTTGAAGCAACCTGCGCCGAAAACGACCGCACTCTCCCCAACGAGGTTATTGAATTCCCGGTCATCCTCCTCGATGCAAGAACACTCACGCGCGTGGCCGAATTCCGCTCCTTTGTGCGTCCGCGATTGAGCCGCACCCTCTCGTCCTTCTGCACGAGCTTGACGGGCATCCGGCAGGAACAGGTGGACGCCGCCGCGAGTTTTCCCGTTGTGTTGAAGCGGTTTCGTGCCTTCTTGAAAGCGCACGGGGTGGGGCCCAACAATATGCGTTTCATCACCGATGGGCCGTGCGATATTCGGGATTTCGTCACGACTAGCTGCAGGGCGCATGGCATCCCTGTGCCGCGCATATTTCGCGGATATGTCAACGTGCGCAAGCTTGCACAGAGAATATATGGTGGCAAAGGAGCCACGATCAATTTCAAGGGCATGATGCGGCTGTTTGGATTGGAGTTGGAAGGTCGGCAACACTCTGGTATCGACGACGCACGAAATATCACCCGTGCTGTGATAAGGATGATGGAGGACGGTTGCGTGTTCCAAGAACAAATAAATTGTTTAATACTGTAATGAATTTGATTTCCCTTCTCGTCGTGCTTGTTTTGAGTGTTAGTGATATACGTGCACGTCAAGAAAGTCGCTCAAGCGATGAAATTATTTCGTCTCGTAGGAAGGGTTTCATGGATGGCTGTCATGGTGCATTTTCATGTTAAAGCTGCTGTGTGCGGGTCATTGGCGCGGTCAACTGTTCCATCTTGCCCAACACGACCAACGTCGACAAACTCTCGAACGAGCAGTTTAACCTCCAGCTGAGTCGGGAACTCGTGATGTTCGGTCTGGTCCCCCCGTACATGGGCCGAGCTCCTACCAAGCTCTCTACTTTGGTCCCCTTGTGAAACCGATGAGAGGTATGATGAAAAAGATTATGCGCGTCCTTGAAATGCCAATGCACTGTCACAGTCCTTCTTAATAGCTTCTTCCACATACAAGCTCACACTCGTGACGCAAACAGGGACTGCCCGTCAGTTCATTGCGTTCTGCACTCTCTACTGGGTATGTTTCAAAAGTGAAGGCACAGAATCAAGAGCGCGTATCCTCCTCCTCCTCCTTCTCCTCTTGCGCCCTATTTGAGCCAGCGGATTCCTTCATACGGTGTCGTATCCTCCTTTCCCTCGCCTGCTTCCATAGTTCATCCACATCAGCTTTCCTATTCTCGTCCACCTCCTGTTCCCACACTCTCCTCCTCTCTTCTTTTGCCAGCAACCGCGCCTGCTCCTCCTCTGGCGTCCTTCGCCTCGCTGCCTCCCTCGCCTCCGTGCTCTTTGTTTTCCTTGCTCGCTTCGCCTCCTCCACTTCCAAATCGCGTGGTGGCACCGTCACCAGATCCCCCCACACACTCTTGCGCGCGCTTTTGTAGACGGCGGTGCCATGCCGTTTTGACACGATGGTACGCTCGATGGAACCATCGGGCATACACGCGTCCATGACAACGTGACCGTCGCGTTTGATTGGCGTGGCAATGAGGCGCGCGGCGCGCCACGCGTGCACGTTTTCGGAGTCGTGGGGCTTGGGGGTCGGCCGCGAACCGCGGCGTAGGACAAGGTATGCGTATCGGGTGAGGTTTTCCTGTGCAAGAGTTTTGTACTGGCGGTTTATCGGTATTGTTTAGTCAATTGTATGACAGGGAGTGGGGGTTTTCTCTCACGAGTTTCGCAGCGTAGGGAGCTGGATTTGGGAAGATGCATTGCGACGTCTTGCGTTGTGTGAGGTGAGGGCAGGTCAAATGGTGTGTGCACTGTCATATTTTGTTCTGTGAGGACGAGGAAGGTGCGATAGGGTGGGTTGGTGGGACCATACAGGTGCAAAGACAAACGAGTCTTTGTATGTATCTAGCAGGTATTGTCGTGCCGTCTGGATGAGGGACGCGTTGGCTTGATTCGAGCTTTCAATCAGGACCTGAAGATCTGGTCAATGAATGGCGATATGCGGGTCCAGCTTTCCAGATCGCGTCGCCTCGACGGATTGGGGGGGATTCGAACGTGTTCGCTCATGATATTTACCAGATCCCTGTCAGTAAGTTCCCACAACTTGTCGAGCGTGTTGTGCACTTGCTGGAGCGAAGTGGTCGAAAGGGCACTGTGGGCCAAGACAAGCTGGTGTTTTTCGTCCTTTTCCGAGTATTCGAGCAGCCTCCGGATGAGAACGGGATGCGAGGGAGGGTGGCGTTCGCGCAGGTGGGCGAGGAGGGAGTCGCACAGGGCTGGATCCGACTGGACAGCGACGACCCGCGAGAGAGACGGGATTGCAGCGAGAACGCATCTGAACGGACAGGAAGTTATTTGACGAAAGGAGGGATGCGACGTGGCCGACACACGGCGCGGTGTCCCCCACCTGACGAGATGCTTGTCTGCATTCAGGACCAGTGCCGAGCCACCCGCAGAAGCGGACGACGATGCTGCCGCGAGAGGCGAAGAAGCAGCGGTGGCGACCGGAGCAGGTTGCGCACGGAGAGCAATGCGGTGCAGGATGGCAGAAGCGATGCCGGCCACCGCGTTCATCCGCGCTTTCTTTTTTCCTCGTCTCAGCGGATCAGATGGCCACCACCAGCAACAACAACAACAACAACAACAACAACAACAAGACGCCCTCGCGCAACTTCTGGCTGCACTTTGCCGCGGGAGGGTGAGTCGCTTCCTTCTCTTCGTCCTCTGGCTGCAATGCACTGCACCCCGCATCCTGGCTAATGGCTTGCACCTCCCCCACCCCGCGTGGTCCCTCATTCACAGCATTGGCGGCACAGGTATCCTTCCCTTCCACAGGTTCTTCTGAGCAATGACATAATCCAATTCATCCTAAGTTGGCGCAACCGTCACTTGTCCGCTCGAGGTTGTCAAGACACGCATGCAGTCGTCGCTCTACCAAGCATCCCTCCAGCCTTCACGCTCTCTCGCACAGGCGTCCGCCCAGTCCGCATTCAATCCGCTAAAAGCAGTTTGGTCCAACATTGTCACGGTCGGTCTCGCCCTCAGGTAATTCCATCCATCCAAGCCTCCCTAAACTAACTCTGTTCACGACAGAACTATCCGCAACCAGGAGGGAATCCTCGCTCTTTGGAAAGGTCTCGGTCCTAACCTAGTTGGTGTCGTGCCCGCAAGGTTTAAACTTCCTACTTCCAATTCGGACATTTTCACTCGATTCACACGCTTTCCCCATCCCCACCACCACCACCATCACGAATCATCAGAGCAATCTACTTCAGTACTTACTCGCACGGAAAAACATTCTTCACCTCTCTCAACAATCACCGCGAAACTTCCCTCGTCCACATGGCCTCTGCCGCGTCAGCTGGTATTGCCACCGCCGTCGCAACCAACCCCATCTGGCTTGTGAAAACACGCATGCAGCTGCAAAAAGAAGGGAAATCTGCTCGTTCAAAGGACGCAGTGTATTATCGCAGCAATTGGCATTGTGCACAAGAGGTGTTGCGGACTGAGGGGATTCGTGGCCTATATAAAGGATTGTCGGCAAGCTTTTTGGGTGCGTTGTTGTTTGTCGAGCGAGCATCGAACGAAAGGCGAGAGTGAGCATGCATAGGATTAGGCGAGACAACGAGCCTGCACTTTGCCCTCGTGAGTACGCGTCGTCATCACCTATGGAAGGCAACCCGACGAGTCGCATTTTGTGCTCGAAAGCATACACGTCGCGCATACTTGGCAAGGTGATGACCCACTGTTTACGCTCTCAAGCGAGCGTCAATGTAAGCATAGCGAGGCGATGCCGTATTTTGCGCTTGCAAGCGCGCGGCGAACATACACAGGCGGGCGACTCTTTTGCGATGGTTGAGGGCCAACGCGTTCGGCTCCAGACGAGAGTACATGGGCGAGGCGACGAGAGCCCAATTCGAAGCAGAAGCGAGAGCGAGCATGCATAGTCGAAGCACCGAACCGCAGCGCGTCAAACGATGTGACCGGCTGTCCATCGTTACCAGTGCCAACCTGACCATGCTTGGTTTCTCAACAACCCCAACACCCATTATTTCATTCGCCCAGGCCTGTCGGAGAGCACACTGCAATTTGTCATGTACGAATACTTTAAAAAGACGCTTTGCGAGCATCGGCGACACCAAGCGCGTCTCGCAAATAATCTCAACGAAGTGGACCTGAAACCCCTTGGTTAGTTTTCGCCTGTACCCTTGTTTCGTGATAACACACATTTACGATTTCTAAAAATTACGCACACAAGCAGACTGGATGGATACCTTCGCTGTCGCCGCTGGCGCAAAGCTCTTTGCTGCCGCACTAACCTACCCGCACGAAGTGCTCCGCACACGATTGCGGCAGGATGCGGGCCCTACGAGTCGGTATAAGAGTCTCGTTCAGAGTGCTGCGCTGATATACCGCGAGGAAGGATTGCCCGGGCTCTACGGGGGCATGACGGCGCACCTTTTGCGCGTGGTGCCGAATGCCTGCATTTTGTTTGGGACCGTGGAGTTCATCTTGGCTTTTGCATAGATATGGTCTTTTTGGAGGTTACATGGATGTCGGGATGCATCTATTGAAAGGAGGGGCATGGTGCAGCTGCCCTGCTTGTCTTAGTTGTTGTTTATTACACAGGAAGTTTAATATCACTCTAGCAACTGTCAGACCAAAAAGTCTGTTTAGCTGTATCTCATAAGAAAAAAATAATGAGGACGACGTCGTCACTGATGAACGATATAGCCGTTATCCTTGCTCGGAAGTGGTCCCGCCTCGCGCGAGCTGTCGCTCACTGACGCTGCTACAGATGATTTGGAGTCGTTCTGGTAATACGCGACGGGCGCCTCATCCGGATTGAAATAGGGAGGTGCAGGCAAGATGGGGCTCTTTTCGTCATCTTCGGCTTCAACGCTGTAGACTGAATCATACGTTTGAATGGGCTGAAGCATCATCGAACTACCTCTTGTTTCCTCTCTACAGGTTAACTCCTGGTTGAGGAAAGGGACCCGATTGCAATAGCCAACAACACGTACCTCCGACTCTTTCGAGCAAAAAGCACCACCACAACCACAGCTGCCACGAAAACCAGTCCTCCGATCACACCTCCGACAATGGCACCAACCGGAGGCGACGAGGACGCAGAAACCGCGGACACCGTCGCGTCACCGAGACTCACAGGACAGTTGACATTTCGTAAGAAAGGGCCTTGCTTTGGCAAGCAATTGTAACCCGCCGTGATGAATTTGTCATTGTTTGCGCCCAGGTTCGTGAGAAGGTTGCCGTCGACATGTCTGTGGCGGTCATGCACAAAAGTCCAGGTCAGTCGCGATTCCAAAATCATACGAATATGAGAAGGCGCGTTACATTTCAAGGGCGGTAGGAAACAGCGGCAAGGTGCCATTCAGTTGGTTGCTTTGGAGGTGCCTATTTTAGGGAGGGTCCGTCCTGTGAGAACCAGCCAGAAGCAAAGTTCGCCAATCTCACAATAGTTTTAGGCTTTTGCATTGCGTCAATTCATTTGGAATCTGTCCCGTTAACTGATTCGAGCTGATATCACTGTTTGATTGGATTCAGTCATGTGCAAATGTACAGGTCGATGCACGAACAGATAGGAGAGTGCTGACAATGTGCCTAGAGTGGATGGAATGGCGCCTTGAATCAAATTGTTGCTCAAGTCTCTGCCAGCCGTTGAGTGAATATGATGACGAAACAAAAAACCGACTTGACGTACAAATATTGCAAGCTGCTCAAATGCACAATCTGAGTTGGAATACTCGTCAATTGAATTTGTGTCATCGTTCTGTGCGGTTTAAAGAGGTTCACATGGACTTCACAAGCACAACAACCCTTCAATGATTCGAACTCACAACGCAGTTAGTTGATCCAAGCGCCCCAAAGAAGCGGAAACTTCTTCTCCATCCAATTTGAATCCAATAGTCCTATTCACGGGATGGCAGATGAGGGTCACGAAGTCGTGGGTGAGGTCAGGTGTAGTCAGATGCGCTTCTCAACTCACAAGTCCGTGATGCGGCGTGCCACGTTACATCTGATCACAGAATCTGCAATATGGATCGAGGAACCCTGATTTGGGCAGCAGTTGAGTGGGATCGAGAGCGGTAGGTTCAATGTCGCATCGTGGAGGGTTCGGCAATCATTGGATGGTTGGAGCAGAGGGAGGGTCTCCTGTCGTGCATGAATGGATTCCATATCGGCCGTAACTCGCTGCGGGGGGGCTTGCTTCAGTCGCGGCGATCAAAAGGCAGCTTTTGCAACGAGGTTCAACTTGACGCACAAAAACTACTTAAATTTTAATCTCTTCAACACAATGCCTCCCCCCGTTCACTATAGAAAGCGAACTCCTGCCGATTCGCTTGCAGACTGAGCACATGACAATGCATCATTCACGCCAGTCACGAGGAGAAGATATAATGCATGGTAGGCTGGGAACTAGTGAGCATTGTCGGTTGGATGGAGGATAATACAGCAGAAGTAATTGTAAATTAAGACTGCCTCTCTCACGTGGGAGGCCTTCGAAGAAAAGAAGCGAAAATCTAGACCCAAAGTCGCGAATGATGATCTACTGCAGACACAAGTGCAGTGAACAGGCACGGATGAAAGTGCTCGATGCAATGTGAGGCGGTGATCCTTTCAAGACCGCGAAAAGGGTCCCTGTCCTAAGTAAGCCCTTAAGCCACCAACGTGTTTGGGACCCAAGGTAATTGCGTCGGGGTGGCTCTGCCAACGGTAGGAGTGAGATGCCAATTCTGGTAATGAAGTTTAAGTAAGAGGTCTACTTTACTTAATTATTCATTTTAGATCCCAACGATGATCTGACCTCGTTAAGGCGCGACTCGTTAATAAAATACCTACTCTTCACGCATAGTTGTTGCGCTATTGAGCTTTATCGAATAAATTGCAGTCTAAGTTGGGCTACTACTAATAGGAGTGAAACTGTGTCATTCTATGAACAATACGGAAAATTTACCAAGTAAGCATCAACATGGAGGCAACCATTCTGAAAATTTATTTTTGTCACGATAAAAGAAACCGACTATCTTCATGTTTAACGAGCATAATACGTTAGATGTGTAATTCGCCCGCCAGGAATTGCTGGGGCATTTGGGTCCACAGCGTTGCGATCCAAACCGTAATCTGAAAAGGCCTAATCTCGTAGCTGACGCGATGACTTCATTGTTGAAATAGGAAAGGAGATTTCAAAATGGTATGAGTGACACTCGACACGCAAAAAGGTGCCAGAACAAGGTTGACCAGTAAAACCCCGCGTAGGACCTCCTTTCCACTTCAATCATCCTGCTCATCCACCGCACGGCCTTTCTCAAAACCCCCTTCCTTCAATGTTTCCTGGTACACGTATCCAACGAACGCGGCAACCGCGCCCAAAGCCACAGCGAGTATGGGCCACTTGCTCGTTCCCGTCTTGAGACCCAACTTGGCCGCTTCCTGTTCGGTGAAGACCGGAAAGGCTTGGTAGGAGGAGGAGAAGCCGTGCTGAATTTGGATCGGGGTGAGCATACTCGGGAATATAGGAAATTACTTGCATCCTCCTTCTACGTGGCGTCTCCATTACAGGCCCCATGAGGGAAAGGCTCGTCTGTCCATCACCTCCGACTTCCTTCTACTTCAGGCACAACCGCCAATTATGGTCCTAACCAGGCTTGCAATTTTCGAGACATTATTCAAAATCCCCATGAACGCGAAAGAGATCAAACCCAGTTCCATCTCAGAACCGCGATTGTCATTAGTCCGTCCTCGTCGCAACATCCTCCATGTTAACATGATCCATCCCGGGATTCGCTCGTGCAGATGTCCTTCAGAAAAACGGTAATTCTCCAACGTTTTTTTTGAGACTCACGTGCTTAGTCTTTGACGAGTCGAGGTACTTGAATGATGCGGGCTGGTCCTGGTGAACGCCCGCGTGTGAGGGCTTCACTACGAACCAGAACGACTTCGTCTCATTCCTTTTTAAAAATAATATGCGGAGAGTAAGGGAAGTTTTCGGAAGCCGGGTGATACGTTTGCCAGGGATGGATAGGGACGCGGCCAAAATGGAGGATTAGAGGGCGGCGAGCAGATGGGAGGCTATCAGCGCCCATAGACGATGCATAAGTAGTGGCACGAAGACTCACACGGCGATGGATGCGAATCTGCGGGAGTGCTTTCCCTGTACGGGGTGGTAGGCTGTCAGGTTGAGGAACGAGTTCTCATGGATATCCAAGTTCGTGATGGCATCTGCAGTGTATGCAAGAATGCGTTTGTATGACGACGGAGCCTGGTGGGTGAGTAATAGGAGGAGGGCAGACAAGCACACCTGGACCCCGGTTGAACGCGGAAATGCGTACAGTCAAATTGCGGTTTGCAATTAGGATTGACTCCTTGAAGGACTTGTGCACGACCACACCGGCGATGGCAGTCTGAGAGAGGAGGGCCCAGAGTAGGCCGACGATCAACGCTCCGATTTGCATATTTTTTGGTTGCATCATCATTTACCTCCCTTTTCCCATTCCCTTTCCCGTCCTTTCGTTAAGCAGGTTATACTATGCGTTGACACACTTGTTTCCACGCAGTCCAACCTTGCAATTCACAACCACCATCATTTCATGAAACCGTCAGGAGCAAGCTCCATGAACAGCAATCGCCAAACTACATCAAATATGTTCAAAGACGCTTCCCGTCCGACATTGCCGAGCCAGAACTCTCGTTTCGCCATGTAGCTCGCAGTATTTGTCAGCGTCGAAGGCCGACGCGCCTGTCTCGTCAAGGAGACACCATCTCAGCAGTGAGCTGCCACGTGAATTGTAACTTGGGTACACCACGAGCTCCGGATCAGCGACACGATTATTACTTGTTTTCTCTGATGGTCACATTATCGGCAGACGCGACTTATGTGAGGCTTTTGCAGTGATCAATGCGTTGTTCAACCTTGGCAAAAAATGGAAGAGGTGACACCCATTCCTCATCCCCTCGCCTCACTGCAATGCTCCGCTGTCCTGGCTTGAGTCTTGCTTCTTCAACGCTGCCAGGTCTCTTGCCTCCACTTCATTCTGACTGAGTCCATATCCTAGAGCCATAATGTGCCATTCATTGTCGCGGGGGGCGCCAAGTCGGAAGGGGCGTCCGATCCTGTCTCCGCAAAGACCACTCGCTCGTTCTGGTCTCTCGTTACTGCATCCCTGCTTGCTGCTGCTGTTGTGACGGGTGGTGTCTTGGCAACAAGGAACGGACTCCAATCAACTGACTCAGCTTCGCAAAGTCTAACCTCGAACAGAATGTAAACGAGATTTTCTTAAGATTAAAACTGTAATTGTATGTAAGACTCACTTTGCGTTTCTTTTGCCAGGGCTCAAGCCATCAGTTTTGACGAAGTCTGCTCGGGCAACAACTGGGATCGCGGCGCTGACGCAGTGGACCCAGATGCTCCACCAAAGCCGTGGCCAGCTGCAGGGCAGATTGTGTACATTCAGGACCCGAATGTGAGTCAATAGGACCGTGCATGGGGGTTATTCTGAGACATGGTTTACGGCATGCAACAGAATTACTGCCTCAACATGCCGAACCCGAAGGACCCATATTTGGTGAGACATGGCATACACAAGATATTTAGAAATTTTTTTATAAGCGCCAAATCTTGGCAGATTGAAACCTACTGGAGCAAGGGAATGAACCCCTCCTTTGTCCAAGCGGAGGGCCATGTTCAAGCTTTTTGTGTAGGTGATTTGACTACAGGAGGGATTCCCTTCCCGCCAGGTCTGTTAGTCCGTCCCGTTTCTCAGCGAATACTGATTGTAACGAGGGATAGGTGCCGTCAAGAACTTGCATATTCGCAAGAATCAGAACTTGAACGGCAAAGCGTACCATCAGATAACGGGGAAGGTGGATTGCGATATCATGAACATGACCTGTACCACAGTCAACGGCGATGATGGCGGACAGTATGACAGCGTGCCTTACCGGAACTGGTAAGTCTTCTTGCATTACTCATAAACGCGTTTCTCACGTTATCGTGAAATGGAACAGCGGAAAAGAGCCATACTCAGGTGTTGACTTGACAAAGAACCCAGGCTTCACCGATTATGTCGAGATAGGTAAAGACATCAATCTATGTTCTCTTTGTAAATATGTGCTTATTCTCCGCCGCGATAGGGGAAGAAGGAAACTTCTGTATGCGAACGTGCGTCGCCGGACAGGTGGATGGAGACCCATGCACTGCCAAGGGTGATACCTTGGGATGTGGAACACTTACACAAGGAACCGACGAGTACGGCGAAGGCTTCACGATGATAGATGGGGACAGTGCACCAGTCTCGTTCACGCCAAAGACAGGGACATCACCACCTAAAACGCGGACAGCAACTGCAGCTGTCACTTCTCTTACATCTGGATCAGTGGCAGTTTCAACGCTCTCTGGCTCGTCATTTCAGGTTTCCTATACTTCTATTGCACCAGGGCCTACGGGTTCTGCCCAGAAATCATCTGCATCCGGTTCCCCTGGAACATATATTTTCGCACTGTTCTTCCTTTTGTCTCGTCTTTGTTTCTTCATTTAAGCTTCCCTCCCTTGTTGTCAAGTATTGCTGAAAAAAAGTTTCAGACATCATGTTGGGGCTTGACCTTCTCCTCCGCCTGCCTGCAGATCCACGGGCACTGTTCACTACGCGGGCGATCCGTCTATTCGCGTATGTAAACCCTTCATATTGTCAGGATTGATCTGGGTGCTGAATGCGGCCAACCTGAGCAGATACGGACTGATTGGAGTTCTTTTGGTTCTGTTTGTGAAGGCGCTCGGTGTGACGGATACCCTGATTGGGCTGTTTCTCACGGCAACGCTGGTTGGCGATGCGCTCGTGTCGCTTGTTGTCACAGGCGTCGCCGACCGACTGGGGAGAAGAAGGTATTTCAGGCCTCTCCTTTTCCTCTCCTTTTACATTATTTATTTATGAGTTATCAGAATGCTCGTGCTCGGATCGTTGCTCATGGCCGGCGCTGGGCTAGGCTTCGCTCTCGTGCCAGCCTCGGACGGCTCCGTTATGTGGGCGGTCACCCTCACCCTGCTCGGAATCGTCGGAGTCATTTCCCCGTCTGGAAACGAGTGCGGACCATTCATGGCACTCGAGCAATCTATTCTATCGAACCACATTGCCCCAGCCGCCCGTTCTCTGCTTTTTGCCTGGTACAACCTCATAGGCTACGTGGCAACCGCATTTGGCTCGCTGATTGCTGGGGCAGCCGTGGTTTTGATTTCCGGAGACTCCGTAAACATATTTCAGACGCTTCTTCTCGTCGCAAGTTTTGCCGAATCGCCAGTAGCCGTCCTATTGGGCATGGGCAGCAGAAGCGCACCTCTGTCCTCCAGGAATCAAACAGAAGAAGGATTTACCAAGCTGGAGGCTTATCGATATGTTGTTTCCGCGTATGGTATCCTTGGGCTCATCCTCGCTGTCCGTTTCGCGCGCCTCTCTGAGGCTGTGGAGCCACGACGCATCTCTGAAAATGCAAATGTTGGAGCTGCAACCAGCTCGAGCCCACGTTCACCAATCCACAACGCCCCGGCATCTGGAAACAACGAAAGAGCACCATTGCTCCCATCCCAACAGCCCCCTTCGCTCCCACAACGCACCTCATTTGGCATTCGCTCTATCCTTCCAGGCCTTGATTTGAGCCCCGAATCCCGATGGATCACATTCAAGCTCTGCGCCCTCTTCACCCTCGATTCGTTTGCGGGTAGCGTCGTGACGGGGAGTATCCTTGTGTACTGGTTCAAGAGCCGCTTCGGTGTTGATGAAGCGTATCTTGGGCAGATTCTGTTTGTGAGCAACATTCTGGCAGGCATGAGCAGCCTTGCAGCGGGCTGGATCAGTACCCGCGTGGGACTTGTCAATACGATGGTCTTTACACACCTGCCAAGCAACGTGCTTATGATTATGGTTCCCCTAATGCCAAACCTGTGAGCCCCCCTTTTTGTTTGCTAGTTAGGGGGGGCTTCGTGCTGAACTAGTCGCTCCATAGGTTCTGGTCCACGATTGTTCTCTTCCTGCGCTACAGCATTTCGCAAATGGATGTAGGGCCACGGCAAGCTTATGTAGCCAGCGTGACGCCCGCGCACGAGCGCACGGCCGTAATTGGGCTCACGAATATTGTCAAGAGCTTGGGCAGCGCACTGGGACCCTTGCTGGCGGGGGTGCTCGTGGAGAAGGGATATTTTGATGCATGTTTCTTTGTGTGTGGCGGAGGCAAGATTGTTTATGATCTACTCTTGCTGTGGAGTTTTGGTGGTGCGGCGAGAGAGGCGGCAGCGTTGCGGAGAGGAGAGTAATCTTGTTTTGTTTACCATTCTTCTGCTTCTTCTTTAATGAACATTATCTCTGGTTGGTATTTGCATCTGGCTTGTGGAAGGCGCAGCATATGTACCAGATTTTTGGATTGTCGCCCTCGATCTGAAACCCAATCAGATTCCCATCAGATTCCCCGCACCAACCAGTGGCCAACATCCCAAAAAGATCCCTAAAGTCCTCGCCCTCCTACAGAACGCCCAGAGTAATGACCTCGTCCTCTTTCGCCGCTGTCTCGGTCGATACCGTATATTACCAGCGCCCAAACGAACACATTTGGAGCCGCGCGTGGTCCTCGTCGCGCACAAACGTGGCCTTCCGCCCCGCAACGCAGCAGCAGCTCAGCCCGCGCGCAAGTCTGTCGTCGCTCGAGACAAGCGCCAGTCGCGTCTCGCTGAAGGACAAGTTGCTCAAGATGGTCGGGCTTTGAGGGAAATGTTCTTTGAATGGGGGTCGGTGCCCACACTGCCAGTCCATTCTTCTCCTTTTTGAGGGCCATTATGGACTTTGATTAATCTCCTAAGATAAAAAACAAATCTGTTGAGGTTCTTCGTGTGCACGTTTTCCAGCTAAGTCACGCGTTCCGAGGATCGTTGATTTGTTTCCAAACTTGGAAAGCGACGAAACCTTTCCTCAGTGGAAAGCTCAACGATCCTACTAGTCAACTCTATCACAGCATTAGACAGGAATTAGACTTGTCTCAAGCAGTTGTTACATGGTCGCTGAGGAAGCTAGCGGGATTTAAAAGGATTTGACTTTTTTAATCATTTCTTGAGGTCCAATAAAAAAAGTCCACCTTATCGACGCCATGTCTGCAGCCATTGCGCTGGATCTGTTCGTAATTGTCGTCGTCGTCACCTGCTGCTGGAAGATGAAGGGCACAATCGAAATCCGGAGTTACCTGTGCATTCTCGCATCCTGTACATTCTCACAAGCTGTGACCAAACTATTTTAACTTACGTGCACGGCTGATGATCATTATTGTACTTGCGCTCAATTCAAAATTTGGAAGAAGTGGGATCGAGTGAAACGAGGAAGCAGCTGTAACTCAGGCGAGAGCAAAAGCGTTCGCGGACAATGGCCGAGAAGCGAGTAGGATCGACTTGTCCATTACCTTGTATGAAATGTTAATTCTAGTTTGATAGCCTTTGTACATCGTAGTTGTAACCGGTGCATAGAGCCTTCACTTATCTCCGCCCTGGATAATTTCCAGAAAGTAGGATTTTGAGGCTTGCAGTATCGGAAGCGAGATCAAATCACTTCCGCGTGGCCAATCAAACGTGGAGATCAAGCATAAGGTCTCACAAATGTTGGACGTCGACTATCACAGGTCCTGGGAGATCGCGACCACCTTCTACAGCTTCGCCAGTCTCGTGGCCCTCTACGGAATCATGGCAGCCGTGCAAAGACTAGGAAGAACCTCGGAATCCTCACGGTTCATGTCGGCCATCATCTTTTGCAATACAATGCTCCTCCTAGAGGTGATCGGCTTCGAGTGGGGCAACGTTGCAGTAGGCAGGATTCCATGTCTTTACGGAGGAATCTGGCAAAACGCTGCATATCATTTGTGTGTGTTGACGTTTGGTGAGTTGTCTCATGTGAACGCTTGGGTCTCAACTTCCAACTTCAGACGGCTTCCTACTTTATAAAGCTTGGATCATCTCATCGGAAAACAAACAAGTTGCTCTCTCTGCCTCCTTTCTCCTTTTGGTCCGTTTTGCTTTTGGTTTGGCGGACACCACGGTCTCACGTGGTTACATTGACGACACGGGGAACTGCCTTTGGTTCCAATTCAACACAGCTCTGTACGGATACATGGTCACTGACATCATTGTGGACCTGGTTGCAACGGTCGTGATTGTGACTTGCTGCTGGAAGATTGATGACACAGTTGAATTGTCGCATGTGCTCATGGTTGAAAATGGTGACAAAGCATTTTTTTGTTATCGTCCCCCGCATTCCTGATTCCAACAATGCAGTCACTCGCTCCGTGGTCAGTCTCGTGCAAGCCATCCTGTACATTATTGCGAGCCAAAACCAAAATGTGTTCACGTTTGCGAACGGAATTCAAATGTTGATTATTGCCATTTTACTCAACGCTGAATTCTGGTGGACAGCCGCTAGAAGTGCGGCGTATGCACTTTACCTACGACGAAAAGCCGCGATAGAAGAATTGCAAAACAAAAGGAGCCAGGTTTTCGTTTTGCTTACCAAGCGAGAGGACGTTCCTAACGAGGAACAATCTGGACCCAGTTCGGAATATGTGGCATAGCTTTCTTTTTCCCCTTTTCCCTTTTTGTATTGTAGAAGGTTTCCTCACCCGTAATATAAGCTCTAATTCTGTTGTTCTGAATTTACATATGGTGAAACATTGATGCTTATTTTAGAAGCGCTCGACGCCGTCGGTTCTGTAGATAAGGAGGCGCTCGACGTGATACGCCTCATTTCCGAATTCTCATAAAGCCCGCGTATGAATACGTCTAATGCAACCATAAACAGAAACACACCACTAAGATCGCGATTCCAATGTCCTCCATCGGCAGCAAGAAGTCATCTGCGGACACAGTATACTACCAACACAACAATGACCATATTTGGGTAAGCAGGTCGTTTTGGATTGCTGCCCCAAGAAACGATCGTTTAAGTGTCGTCGCCCGCACAGAACCGGAAATGGTCCAACTCCAAAGGCAACGTGCAGTTCCGTCCTAGCCAGACTAGCCAGACTAGCCAAGGTTTCAGCCCGCGTTCATCCCTGACGTCGTTGGAAGTTACAAGCACAGACAGCTTGAACGCGTCGACCTCAGTTATGAGCCGAGCCAAGTCCATCTTTGGTTTTTAAATGGTTTACTTCCGTAATTGTAGATGTTGAGCCTGGAAGTATCTTGCTATGTATTGTCAGTAGTCTTGTTACCATTGATTTTTGTCTTCGTATGGAATAAATAAGTTTCTGGAGAATTGGGAAAACAGTACAAACGATCAGACCCGCTCTTCAGAACATATATCTCTTGAGCTCCTTGACCCCTGCGGCATCAATGGCTGTCGCGGCAGTAGTCTGCGTGCTAGCGCAGCTGCAATCACAAGCCCGTCAGAATGAGGTGGACTCCTAGCTGAAGTAGCGGCAGCATCTGAAAAGAATGTGAGGGTTTGTTGTTGTTTTTAAAGTGTTCACAACTGGGACGGTATATTACAACAGCTTGAGTTTCAGATGTTCCTCTAGTCTGGAAAAGGAAGAAGTTTGTGATGTCTCTGGCCTGGTCGCCACACCAAAAGTGTAAAGTATACTGCAGCGGGGGCAACAAAGTGTAAGGGTTTGGGCCTTTGCTGCAAAAAATCAGAGAAGAGCCGTCAAGAATTGTCCCAGAATTCAGCATTGTCTTTTTATTCCGATGGAGCACCTCATCGCTGGCGAAGTTGTTCTTCATCTCGATCGCGAGGAGCTGCGCATTTACTTTGGCGTTAATGAGGCGGAGAGAGAGAACCGCCCTTGGAAGGGAGCATCAAGGCGTTGAAGCTTGTGGTTAACATCACTGTGTGAAGCCGCAGCACCGTCGACCTACAGCAATGATTTGTAAGAGACTCTAGAAAGTACCTCTTGGCAGCAGAATCTGGAACGCGGTTCGAGTTGCACCTGAATGAGTGCCCAGTCAGTCAGTGCGCTGACAGTCAAAGATCAGACGAAAACCAGAGAAGATGCTGGTGCCCGCCCTTCTCGCCGCCTCGGTAGTCCTCGGAATGCCGTCCAACAGCATGCGTCTCGACAAGCGCCAAGGCTCCGCAGCCCAGATCCCAGACTGCACAATCATCAACGATATCTTTGGGTTTGCCTTCAGCAACGCAACCTCCGTCCGTAACAACTGCTGCGATATCCGTCCAGAGTTTGCGTGCACCAGTGAGACTACACCCAGGATCATCTCAATGTGAGTATCCAGTGCCTGGTCGGGTTGTTCTCTATCTCAAAGGCTCCACAGCAACTTTAATGACCGCATCTTCAACATGCAAATCTTACCATCCATTGCTGGGCTTACGGAACTGACTCTCCTGTGCGTATTTGCTCTTGATTCTGTGCTCTTTGAATGAGGCGGCGGACTTACTAAACTTGCTTTCGCCCGTGATCTAGGTCTCTCCGCAACGGATCTATTCCAGGAAATTTGCCCACTGCATTTGGAAGCCTCACTAAACTGCAATACTTGGACTTGGGAATCAACAAATTTCAAGGCAGCATTCCTCCCCAATTGGGCAACCTGGCCGCCCTTACTTTTCTCAGTATCAACAACAACGCACTTCTCGATGGAAACATTCCAAGCGAGTTGGGTAACTTGAAGGCGCTGCAATCCTTGTATGTTTGCTTTCGAGTTGGTTCTGGTTACTTTTAATCAAACTTGGCCCAATGAATTTTAGGGATTTGTCCCAGAACGCGCTTGTGGGGCCGGTTCCGACGAGCATTACCAGTTTGCCTGCCTTGAAGACATTGTGAGTATCGATGTCATGGTTTTAACATCTGAGATATTTATGGCGGCTCGGTTGGCAGGTACTTGCAAAACAACTTGTTGACTGGCCCCCAACCCACTTTTGCGGGAACTTCCAACTTTATTTACAATTGCTTCGACGGTCAGAAGGCAACCGAATTGAATTCCCAGTGCCCGGCCTCATCAAGTGCCGCTCTCTTGCCCTCTGGCGCCTCCAAAACGCCTTCTTCCTCTGGATCGTCCAACAACACAGTCTACAACCAAGACCCATCTCCCCCCTCCGCCTCGTCAGGTCCTCCCGTGGCTGCTATCGCCGGCGCAGTGGCAGGTGTCCTCGTGGCAGCCCTCATCGTGGCCGGAATCGTCATTTACAAACGCCGCTCAACCCCCACCGACAACACCATCAAAGTCGGCGGCCCTCCACCTCCCCCCAATGGCTACTACCACGGTGAAAACAAGTATGCCTACGATAGCGAATACGGACCCGCAGCCTCCGAAGATTTGAAGCCCCTCGGAGCCCCGCCCACGACAAACAGCAGCACGGGTAGCATCATGCCGCCCTACGCGCAAAGTGTGTCTGGAAGCAGTAGCGGGTACCAGACCGAAAACACGCGCAATGTAGCCGCGTACCGCGTCCTCCCTGAGAAGGGCGGGCCCGCCTTGGACGAGAAGAGCCGCGACAGCAAGAGCGGGTATGGTACCAACGGTGGGGCTGTGCGGGACAGTTTCTTGGATAGCCAGTTTTCGGGGAGTGTGCGTGGGAGTGTGCAGGCGCCTGCGTTGGATGAGAAAACGATGTTGCGGATGGTTGCGACGGAAGGATCGGAGAAGAACGCTAATTTGTTTATGCAGCCGGGGAGTGGGGCTTTGGCGAGTGGATCTGTTGACCCGACGGCGTGGGGAGTTGAGCAAGCGGCGCAGTGGGCTGCTCAGATTCCTGGAATTGGCGCCTCTGTCAGTGCCAAGATTCGGGGTAAGTGATGCTTTGATACAATGTGTCCTTGTTGATTCTGAACGCTCACTGCAGAGCACCTCATAAACGGAAACCTCCTTTTGGAGCTTTCTCGCGATGACATGCGCAATGAGCTGGGTCTGTCAAAGTTGAGCGACCGCGCCGTCTTTGAGGAGCACGTCAAGAAGCTGAAGGATGCTGCTGGTCTAAACGTTGTGCAGCAAGAACTGGACGCAACCATGCCGCCCTCCTACAACAACCTGAACATCTAGGATCTGTCAACTTAGTTTTTCATTAGTTTTTGTTATCTTATGATTACCTCCTTATAGTTCGAGAATTGTGCCGAAGAGAGGAAAAGAAAGGAATGGAGGAGTTTGATGACGTCAAGCCCATGGTTTCCTCGGCCACGATCGAAAAATTAAACGCAATCATGAAGGTGCTTCCGGTTGCGCTGCTCGCCACGGCCGCGGCTGCCCAGGGCCCTGCCACGAGCAGAGACTGTGCAGTGCTGAGCCAGCTGTGGAGTAATACGTTCGGGTCTGCGCTGAACACGGTGGACTGCTGCGACACGACCGCAGTCGCGAAGGCAGTTCAGGGCGGCGCCATCGTCCAGGTTAAGTGCAATAATGCCACGACGATGGATTTAAAGCGTGTGGTGGTTCTGTGAGTGTCTCTCTGCGCTGGCCCGCTGGGGCGGACTACTGCCAGCCACTTGCACCCAAATTGGGGCCAAACTACTTCAGGCGTTAATGCATTCGCCTTCCCTCTGCACAGAGACCTCGGCGGAACTGCGCAGACGCTTCCTTCTGGCATTTCGCAGCTGTCTGGGCTTCAGAAGATGTGAGTATTTGGATTCTGCTTGGGAAGGTTGACAAATCGATTCAACCAGAGTAAACGCCGCTATTTCGGGAGCCAGCATCGGCGGAACAATCCCAACGGAATTGGGATTGCTCCAACAGCTTACATGGCTGTGAGTTTGCTGGCTGCGTTTCCCCGCAGTTGTTCATACCATTTACCCACGCAGTGAATTGACTGGAAACAAATTCTCTGGAGGCATCCCATCCGAGCTTGGTAATCTTGCTCAACTGAGCAATTTGTAAGTCCGTTACTCTCAGTGGGAATGTATGGGCTTTTGAGAACCCCTTCAACAGGAATTTGGCAAACAACGGGCTAAGCGGAACTGTGCCAACTCAGCTTGCACAGTTAAATGCATTACAAACTCTGTATGAGATTCCATTACGTCAATGGAAGAGTCGATTTTGCTGACTAATCTATTTTCGAAAGCCAACTTTCGACGAACAACTTGAATGGCACATTCCCGTCGGCGATTGCCAGCATTCCAGCCCTTGTCACACTGTACGCTCATTATGTTGCTTTTGTATTTTTGAAGCAAACACTCACATCGTGTGAACAGGAAAATCGACCACAATTTGTTCAGCGGAACCACACCCACCAACCCAAAGTCGAATTTTAATATGGATGGGAGTTACAACTGCTTCACTGATCAAGGTCTGCACAACACGAATTGTGACAGCCCATCATCTGCAGGTCCACAGAAATCCGGAGGTGTCGCCCAGGTTTCTTCATCACCCGGACAAGGCGGAGATAACAGTGGCGGTGGAAGCAACATGGGTGCCATCATTGGCGGTGCCGCAGGAGGCGTAATTGCCATCTTAGTGGGGGTCGGCGCTGCCTTCTACTTCCGCAAGAAGTATGTGCTTCACAAGTTTTTGACACAGTGTCTAATCGCATTATAAAAAGTCCGAAGGTAGAGCCAAAGTCTGTTGTCCCCCTTCGCTCGTATGATGCCGAATTTGGTCCGTCACCTGCCGAAGCACCTTTCTATGCCAGCTCACCGGCAACGTACCAGAATGCTCCAAACGGAGCTCCCTCCCGCAACGGCAGCTTTATCCCCCCATACGCAGGTTCTGAAGGTGGAATCTCGGCAACAACGGACCCACGAGCCAAGTTACATCCGAGCCGCGCGGTCCAGAACCTCATTCCCTCTTCGGACGGCCGATCTTCCCACAGCTACCCGCCTGATGAAAAGGTCTCCCTGTCAGGCAATCAGGCATTCCCTGCCGAACCATCCTTCTTGGACGCGGCCCTGTCCCGCACCGGCCGCGGAACTTCTCCAGCGCGTGGACCGGGTTCCGCGCAGCTCGACGAAAAGGGTCTCCTGAGGGCGGCGGGGATTGGTGCCGCCGCCGCCACTACTGCCCCTATTCGCGGGAGACCCGAAGCGGCTCCGTTGCCCGACAAGAATGCGCAACTGTTTCAGCCCTCCACCTTCCCGCAGTCGACCGCCTCGTCCTTCTCCACCTCCAACGACCCTGGACCATTGCCAGAAAAGGACCCCCTCCTGTTTCAGGTCAATTCCGCATCGCCTGGTGGTGGTGCCTCGACAGCACGCCCCAACCCCTCTGCTTGGTCTGTTGAAGAAGTGGCTTCTTGGGCTTCCAAGATTGAGCGGATTGGTGACCATGTTGCTGCCAAGATTAGAGGTACAGTTTGGACCTTGTTTGTTTTCATGTACTCCGGCTTACCTGGTTGTTTTTTCAATCATCAGAGCACGGAATCAACGGAGACATTCTTCTCCAAATTACGCGAGAAGACATGCGTACTGACTTTAATCTCACGAAGCTCGGAGACCGTGCTGTCTTTGAGGAGGAGTTGAAGAAGCTCAAGGCCTCTGCTGGTATCCTCGAGGGCCCCGTAGAGGTTGACGCACCATTGCCGCCGTCGTACAACAATTTGTTCATGTAATAACTTGTGCGTGGAGTTTAGAGTTGTTATGGTACACGCTATAAGCTTCCTTAGATGACTAAAATAAACCGCATTTATGTTACTTAAATGAAAAAACGAATAGTCAATCAGTCGTCGCAGGGGCTTCCTCGCCGCTCGCCATGACAACCTCCAGGACTGCGTTGATGTCCGCATTGTGTGCAATCGTGATGAGCTGAACTTGCTCCCGCGAAATGCTAGCTGGCACGCCCATCTCCATAATGGCATCCACAACGCGCTCGACGCGTCTCTCATTCTCTTCGTCATTCCGCTTGCGCTCCTCATCTAGACGCGCCTTGCGAGATCCACCAAAATACAGAGTGGGTCCCATCTTGACGGCGTTCCAGTCAAAGCCCTTGATTTTCCATCCGTGGCAACGCACAGCCCAGGAGAGGTATCCAAATTGAACCACGAGATCGATGGTGGTCGTGGCAATACCGATTTGACTGGCGTATGCCAAGAATTGTTTGTTGTCCTTTTCGAAAATGCCGATTCCAAGGTCGTTCCAGTCTGCGACAGGAACAAAAAGGTGTGAAAGTGAGCTTTTTCGACGCCTGGTGTTCCATCTACTCACATTCGGTTTGTAGTAAGAGGTCCTAAGAAATGGTTTCAAGACGATATAAATAAGTGACGAGCTCTTCTAGAATTGAGTAATCAAAGAGAAAACTCACGATGACAGTAGGCCAAGGTGTAAGAAAGATACCAATCAAGGCAATGATCCCATTCCGAACATTCTTCTTTGGTTCCTGGAAGAAAAAAGTCACCTCATCAATTCACCTTCGCAGTGAAAATACGCTCCCCACCTTATCAGGCCAAATCATGAAAATTAGGGTTGTGATACCAAATGTCATATCCAGGCACGTTGAGATCGCCTCAAACCATCGCGAGCGAATAATATAACGCTTTGAATTTTCAGCGTAGAAGCAGTAGTGCTGCGACTCATATGGCGGCACGCAGACGAGTTTCTTAAAGTCGTCTACGTAGTCGTTGATGCTTTGGCATTTCTCAATGGGAGATCCAGGCTGCAATTCTTGGGTTGTTTCGATGAATGCGCCTGGGATAGAAGGGTCGAAACACTGGTACGTGGCGAAGTTGGGGTCTGTTGAACCAAATCGTAAAATGCGTGAGGCAATGTTAATCAAACCCACCGTTTTTTTCGGGACAGTATATGCGGGTTACGTTTACAAATTCCCATTCGACGTGGGAACAGACAGTGAAAAGGCCCGCGTTGTGGTACTTGTCAGCCTTCCAATAAGGTAGAGCGAATGCAACCTACAACGGAATCTTCGTTTTTAGCCACCATTCAGTCTCACTTGATAAGGAACAAGAAACCAACCCATTGCGTTGTCCACGAACAGAAGAGCACAATGAATGCAGCTAGCCCGACCCACCTGATCTTCATGTCCCCAGTCAATCCGCCCGTGACCACATTGCCCTGTGCGTCAACAATGTCAGCTTCCTCAAACTGAGCGTCGGCCACTTCTGGATCGTCGCTTGAATGTGTTTGAGCCATCAAGTCCGTGATTGATTGAACTGCGCAAGGGGTGGCGGGCCGTCCTCTTTATGGTGGGTGGAGTCTGCCGCTCTTTTCAATCTCAAAGTGGCGTTGAGCAAGCCAAATCCTCAAGCCCGCTTTTGTACACAAACTTGGCTTCAAAAGATTCGGGTCGGTGAGCCCGTCAAGAGGAGGTGCCCTGTTTGTCGCGCCACTTGCCGCACCGCTGTTACTTGAGTAATCCTCAGTTTCTGATCAGTTTCTGAGGAGCCATGAGCATCCTTTGGGCTTTCACATGCAATTCAGCCCCACTGGACACCAGACTGGTTTGCGCCTCCTCTTCCGTGGCCCTGAGTTGAGTGGCAGGGAAAGACGCGGAGCATGAGTGCGAAACCAGCCACAAAGCTCACGTGGGGCTGGTTCACTCGGCAGCATAAAGAACAACGCCAAGTGGCCGCGCTCCGCAACTGAATCCAGCGCAAAATGCCCGAAGCCGCTTCGGTGATGCGACGGCGCCAGTCGTCCGACATCAGTCCAGACTGTCGACTCGCGCGACGCCTGTTCAACTCCCTTGTGCTTGACAAGAACGACCCAGATTGCTGTGCGCAGAACCGCTTCTTCTTTTGCAACGCAGATTCTCCGAAGCGAATCGTGCGCATGTGAGCCTGCATTTTGCAGCTTCCGACTGTTGGGTCTGCGTTAAGCCTCCCAAACCAGTGCAGTAAACGATATTCCGTGGTGGCCAGGTCCACTTCCGTCGGAACTTGCCCAACTGTCGCAGCTATCTCGGATGTATGGCATAAATTTGATGTGTGACGGGACACAGGCTGATATCTCCCCACCCACAGGGACTTCAAGAACAATCCCATCTTGACCGGCCCGTTGCCAACGGAGTTTGCCTCGCTTCAGAAGCTGGAAATGATCAACATTGCGAATACTCAAATAAATGGCCAGATTCCAACAGAATTTGGGAACATTCTGGCACTTCAGGAATTCATTGCACCAAACGCGCGCTTGACTGGTTCGATACCGAGCGAGTTTGGGAAACTACCTCAATTGTTCACACTGTGAGTTTGAATCCGCCTGTGTACTGGCCCGCTGCTGAACTTGCTTTCTATTGAAGGGATCTTTCGAATAATTCCCTCACAGGCCCGGTGCCCTCGTCTATTGCCCAGCTACCTCTTGTGCACTACAGCTTGAGAAGTAACTATCTTACGGGACCTGTACCTTGGCTCCCCGATGCGTCCTCGTCAAAGTCCACATGCGATTTTTCAAACAATCAATTTTCCGATCAGCAATCCACAACAGTACCATATTGCACATTGAATAAGTTTCAGGCGGCACTCGGCATTTCTTCACCTGCTGTCAGTTCTTCAGTTGCTTCTATTGCGTCAATGCCGTCAACTGGGGATGCAGCTTCAACAATGACAATGCCGTCACTTGGGGCGGCAATTTCAACAATGTCCACAATCCCATTTTCTTCAGGTTCGTCTTCGACTGGAGGCGGCTCAAACGGTGCCTTGATTGGTGGTATCGTGGGAGGTCTGATTGCCCTTATCCTTGTGGCAGCAACAGGAATTCTGTGGTACCGTCGACGCTCGATGCAACGCGGCGTTGCTCCAGACGGCCTTTATCTCAAGAACCTCTCCCCTTTTCCACACCGCAAAAGCCCCCACGAACCCCATGAAGTCATCCATATTCTGGGCGCGAACACTGTGGACACATCGACCGTGACCACCAACACTGCTTTGTCCCTACAAACTCAACATCTTCTCCCGGACTACGACGAGCCCCACCATGGCACACGGCTTATCGATGAGATTTCTATTCTCGATGCCAAGCGCGCCGCGCTTGGTGGCGGCGACTCCATCACGCGCTCAGCAAATCGCACAAGCTTCCTGGACACGCATTTGAGTCTCAGCCGCAGTGAGACACCCATCGAGTTGCGCACGAGGAGTCCTTCGCCCCTTCATCCAGTCTTGTACGCAGAAAAGGACCCACGGTTGTATCAACGAACAGAGTCGCCGCTGTCGATGGCGGCAGGTGCTGACACGCGCGGATCAGAATTGAGCGAGAGGGACCTGATTTGGAGAAGGGACGAGACGATGGCGGCATTGGGATCCTCTACAGTCTTGCTTGATACGCAGAGTTGGACGGTAGAGGAAGCTGTGAAGTGGGCGAGCCAATTGGAGCGCGTTGGACCGCTTGCTGCTCGCAAGATTCGTGACAACGGAATTGACGGCAAACTATTGCTTGGTCTCACACGGAACGATATGCGGGATGATTTGGGCATGTCTGTCGGCGACCGTATCATGTTTGAACGAGAAGTCGATATGCTGCGAAAGATATCTGGTGTGGACACCAGTGTGCTACCGACATAATTCCTATTTAGATTGATTTTATGGAATGAACATTTTTGAGTGAGGACGGCAAGTCGCGCGTTCACTATGGCTTCGAACCCGATTTTTCGAATTTCAATCAAACGACTTGGCATGGTGAGAGCTCCTCCAGCCTCCAAGGAACACGGCCCGCTGCACGGGATGCACTGCACCGTCGTCTAGTCTGGATCTAGGCAAGCTAACTCGCCGCTGAATCGACAACGCTCTCAACCACAGGCGCTCCAGAGCCTCTTCAAACCGCGACCGTCGCCAACGTCCTCCCCGCCGCCGCCAATTCCCTCATCTGTACCGACACAAAACCTTCCTCAACCAGTGGTGGTCTCGCGAGACTGCGCTGTGGTTTCAAAGTACTTTGACGAGCGGATCACAAACTCGTCTGTG
Source organism: Chytriomyces sp. MP71 (assembly GCA_025201725.1). NCBI lineage: Eukaryota > Fungi > Chytridiomycota > Chytridiomycetes > Chytridiales > Chytriomycetaceae > Chytriomyces > Chytriomyces sp. MP71. Next base: position 47,145 of record MU614594.1, read on the forward strand.
ACACCAGACTGCTGCGCTTCTTTGCGCTACATTACGTGCAGTGGTGCACCAGATCCACGCATCATTTCAATGTGAGGAGGTGACAGGACATGGCTTTGCTGAACTCTCCCTTATTCCGAACCAGCGAGATATTTCGCCCTCAAAACTGGCAGGGAGCAGACGACCAGTGGCCGCGCTTTCGAGGCGAATTGGCGCCGTGGATTTCCAACTTAACAGAGCTTACGTGGCTTGCAATTCCCTTCAATTATGGTACGGGCACTATCCCCACAGAGGTCGGACTCTTAACGAAGCTGAAAGTCCTGTGAGTTTTCTTTGAAAACTCGATTTTATATTGTTCTAATTGAATCTAGTGATTTGGGAGGAAACCGGTTCCAAGGAAGCCTACCAACCGAGTTGGGCAGGTTGACCGCGCTCACTCAATTGTTTCTCAATAACAACCAGTACTTAACTGGTATTATCCCTTCACAGCTGGCCAACCTTAATTTGCTGCAGTTGTTGTGAGTAACTTTTTGCTGATCTACATCTTGCTATTCTTACCTTTCATTTTGAAAAAATCACCGTCAGAGACGTTGCCAATAACTCTTTGAGCGGCCCTATACCCACTGACCTTATTCAGCTTCCTAAACTCACCGGCCTTCATATCGAGGATAACTTGTTTACAGGTCCGATTCCTCAACTCTCGTCTCAATCAAGAAAGGATTCCACTTTCTCGCGCAATTGTTTTGATGGCACATTCGGATCAGATCGTTCGGAAAGATGCCCAGCTTCACCCAGCCCCAGTCCTACAATGGTCCTTAGCGCGGGAAGCGATAATTCCTTGCCGATTGGAGCAATTGTGGGCGGCATCATTGGGGGGCTAGTTTTTCTTGCGTTGCTCGTTCTTGCCTTCTGTCTATGCCGCAAGACGAGGAAATCTCAGGAGTCAATTCATGTCCCACATGAGGACTCCAACAGCAAGCTTGAACAGCAATTTGCTTTACCCCCCAAGTACCACCAAGGTCTCCGAAACATCACTCCTGAAGACGCCTCTAGCAGCGTTCGTCTCCTTAAGGAAGCTGATTCGCTCGAGACCTCGTCGAGCACACCTGCTAGCGGCGCTACCGCCAACTCGAACACAGCCACAGCCGATAAGAAGGAAGTCCAAAATCCCATACACGTACACTTCCTCAACGACGTCCTTGGTCCCCCCATGGGCCCAGAGCCCCCCCTCCCCGACCACCCAGCCTACCAGCATCCCGCAGACGACGCGAACATGAACCTGCGCATCTTCAAGGTCTTCGAAAGCGATCCCACATACTCAGGGAGTAAAGTGACCCAGCCCAGCTTTGTCACGGTCGCCCAAAGTGACGAGGTGGCCAGCCATGAAATTGAGGTTTCCCATGCGGATTCGGAGGGCAGTCACATTCTAGCCGGAAACGCAGCCAGCTTGATCTCTGCTGCAATCGAACCGGAAACGTGGACGGTGGAGCAAACTGCGGAGTGGGTGGAGGGACTTGGTCGGATCAGTTCGAACGTGGCGTTGCGAATTCGCGAACAAGGAATTAATGGACATATCTTGTTGAGACTTGGCAGAGATGACTTAAGAGAGGAGCTTGGGCTGGCCATTTCCGAGCGCATTTTGTTTGAGAGAGAGGTTGCCAGACTCAAGGCACGTGGGCAGGCGGCTTAATCAACTGTCCTGTGTTGTATAAAACCTGTTTTGAAAAGTTGGAAGAAAATAAAATTGAGAAGTGTATACTCATTGCGATAGCTTAGTTCGCAACTGACTGGGCCAACTCATACAGCCCTTACGTCCAACAAATAAACAAGTTAACCAATCTGCGAAATAGAAATTGTCCCAATCAGTATCAAAACAGGGACAAGCGCATTGATGTCAATATATGGCAGGATAACTGTTAAATCATTTCCTCAAATTTGCATTATGCTTACCGTTCCATATAGAACCCACAGTTGTCATGGCGAATGTCACAGAGGTTCCCCACAATACTCACTTTGGTGAGCCAATCAGATAGGAGGAGGCTGACAAGCTGGTAAATTGAGCACCTTCATTGCATTCTAATTCTCATTCATATCCCATTTTGATGATCCAAACTTTTGTTCCACAAAAATGCTTCCGTTGAGTCATTTTCTGGAAGTGATAGAGCTTTGCGGAGGAAACACCGCTCTGCATGGCTACACTGCCGAGCTACTGCTGCCGCAAAAGGTTTCCTTCATGTGAATACAATAAACGATGCGAACGCATGCGCGCGATGACGATAAATAAAGAATATTACGCTTCCTTTCCATCACATAACACAATAGGTTAGCTAAGGCACACTAGGGTTATGAGATTGGAAGTGGGAAGGGGTGCCGGGAGACACGGGAAGAAGTTCAGCGACCCAGGAGCTGATTACCGGCATTATGGCGTCCGGAACGCGAAAGACTGCGCTCCCAGGTGTCAAACAACTTCCTGGCGCTCACACCTTGACAACAACTGCTGAAGACTGCAGCACAACTTATTCTACTCATATTGTATCCTATGCAGACGCTGGTGCTTACAACGATGATAAAGGACCACTGAGTTGAAATGCAAAATTGAAGTTGCTGTAACTAGTCTGTTTTATTGAGACTGATAAGGATTGAGAATGATGAAGGCATATCTAAGATTTAGTGGAGCAGTTAAAAGAAATTTGTCGATTTTTAATTGCCTGGAAGGGTGAAGAACTTTTTGTCAGAGGGATCTGAAGAACCAACAAAGAATCCATCTAGAATTGCCTCTAATGCAGCCTTGTCATACTTAATGTACTTTGATGGGTTTTTCTGTCTCACGAAATTTTCACCATTCTTTCCTCTACAAATAACATACAACTTACAGTAAACTCAGATGCTGTGTGATGTGACAGAAAATTTGTGTATAAAGGCATGAGAATATCTTTGATTTCATTCAAAATCTGTGCTCGCAAGTCTGCATCTGCAATTGTGTAGGACTTTTGGATGACATACATGCCATCAATTTCACCATTAAAGTTTTTGAAGCGCTCTTTGACACCTTCACGCTGCTGCTTGGTGAGTGTTTTCACAATGGCCCCTAGTTTTTGACATGTTAATGGAGAAATGAAAAACTGGCATTTTTCAGAACCTCCTTCAATCTTTGTTTGCTCCATCAACACCTGGTAGCAAGGTGTCCAGCTACCCTTGTAGGCTTCTTTCTGCTTATTGAAACCCTTTTCAAATTCAACTTCACATTCTGCACCAACGGCCTCTGAGCCAATCAGCTTGATTTGCTTCATGACTGGTTCAACAGCCTGTCAGTCTCATCCACAATTAAATAAATTTCACTCACTGTAATTGTAATTATTTATCAAAAACACATTCCCCAAGATGGCACGCTTGTAAATCTTAGATTTGTTTTCAAGATTCACATATAACAAATGGAGTAGCTCTTTCACAAGAGCCTTGAGAGTGGATGCACTTAGATTTGCACCCCAGCCTTCTGTAAGCATTTGATTGATGCTTGGCTCAAATTCAATGAGACGGCGAATAATGTTGAGGGTGATGGAGGCAATTTCGTGAACAGTGCCATCAACAGGTAAGATGCTTTTTGGTGTTTCAGGCTGCTTCAGTTCTTCTGTAAAGTCTCTAGATGATTGATTAGAGCAGTATGTATCGGGGGACACCACAAAATGCTCACCTGAAAAAGAACATAATCGTGATCTTGCTGTTGCTCACTAGCTCTGACAACTCAGCACCCTTGTTACCTGCATAAGCCACTATATGATCATATTGCTTCAAATGATCTGCTAAATTTGCAGACACATCAATGAGCATGTAGAGGTCCGTATACTCTCGCTTGACAACGCTGCGCTTCACCCGTGAAACGAGGGATTCTCCTGTCTCAGTGAACTTCTCTGTTGCAGAAGTGATTGTCTGAAGAAAGCATGTCTGCGCCTGAGGCTTGATGATGAGCTTCTGAATGAGGGCCTTTTCGTTCTATCCAATCCAGTCAATTTGAATTCAAAGGAGAATGATTCCAAAATTACATTCTCACTTTACACAAGCGCATCAGAAAATGCATGTACTTTATGAACGGCGAACTCCCTTTCACATACGTGGCACTGGACCCACGCGGCATGCTGTTGGACAGAGATGCTATCGCGGCGAGACTCTTGTTGAAAAATGCGCTTCGCGTCTCACTGAATGTGCGAACGTGCTCGAACACGTTGCCGCTCTCTCCCACTAGCTGATCCAATCCAGCCAACTGTCCAGTCAAAAGCACCAGGTCCTCCAAATCAGAGTCGCTGATTTTGGGCAGCGGGACGTCGAGTTCGAACTGACTGACATCGATGGGCGTGCTCTGAGAAACGAGTTTTCGTTTGAAGAGGGTATCGAGGTGGAAATTCGCTTTCGTGAGGGTGAGTCGGAGCTTTTGGGACGCCATCTCGCCACTGCGAAAGTTCAAGGAGTTGAGGTGGTTGAGAGCAGATTTAAGTTTGCTGACAACGGTGAGATACTCGGTTAAATTGTCTGTGGGTCTACAGAAAAGGAGACGCAATGAGAGAGGCTCGTTGTGCCATGAAAACTGGGAAGCGACGCGTTTACCCTTTGGAGATGAACAGGTCTTCTCTGGCCGCTAAGCTGAGATATCCCACAATCTCGTCCACGTAATCCACAGACTTTTCTATGTCTACATGATGAAAGGCACGGTCAGTTTCCGAAGCTGCTTGTCAATCAAAACAAACTCGTCACGCGCACTTTCATGAAGCTTCGTCAAGCTCTTGGTTGCCTTATGAATCGGCAAGATGGACGATTCCAGCTTTGCCAAACGGTCCTCAAATGAAGTAAGCATGCCGCCCTGTGGTGAGGACGTGTTGCAGAGGGCCGTCGAAGCACGGCAAGAGGAAACGATCCGGCGCACGCACCATGCGATCCGTGAGAATGTTCGTCTTGACGAGACTTTCCTGCAACTGGGCGAGCTCGGCAATGTCGTTCTCGAGAACCTGTTCCAGCTCCGAGCGTCGGGACACGGAGGAGGAGGAGGTCATCATCATTTTCGGCGGCTCAGAAAGAAGCTGTATGGACTCGCTGGTGAAGCTCAGCCACCGAGAGACGGAGAACCTCGATGCCTGCGCAGATCTGTTCAGCATTCTGCTCGTGACGGAGGCCCTCGAGAAGGCGTACATTCGGGACGCGGTGTCGGCGGCCGAGTGAGTGTCCCTCAACGTGTCGTGCCTATTTAATGGCACTCGCACAGCTACACCGCGAACTGCACACGGCTTATTGCCCAGTTTAAGACGGCGCGGGATCTGCTGCCGGCGGGAACTTCCATTGAGCAGTTTATGCGTGACTACAAGGTGCCCTTCCCTCTCCCATAGCCTTCCTGTTGAAGGTTAAACAGAAACATCAAAGCTCTCCGCGCCTGCAGCATACAAGCGTCTCATCGAAATAGGTGTTCCCGCAACAGTCGAGCATGCAGTCGCAGACAACCCATCCACAGCTAACAAGGCTCACATCAAAGCCGTCGCCGATATCACAACCTGCTTCATTACCCTCATGGATTGCATCAAACTTAATATGACTGCGATGGATCAACTCCACCCCCTCCTCAGCGACCTCTTGCAGTTTTTGAACAAGGTCCAAGGGTTGCCCAAAGACTTTGAGGACGTGCACAAGGATCGGCTCAAGAAGTGGTTGATTACTTTGCACAAGATGAAAGCGAGTGATTCTCTAGGGGAGGAACAGTCGCGGCAGCTGCTGTTTGAATTGGATAGGTGAGTTTACTCCCAAGCCGCTCTACTAGATAGGAACGAGCGAGCGCCTTTCTTCGCGTGAATGCAGAAGAAGTGGAGAAAATAGTGTGCGTTTGCCCCCACCAACGGAGTCCTGACCAAGGCAATGATCGGCAAAGCATCGCAAATGGATACGGGCCAGAACCAGACGCTATCGATTATTTTGAGCAATGAACCAACGCGTCCTTTGCGCAACTAAAGGAGTTCAAGACACCTTTTTTAGAGTTACAAGCCAGGTATCTTCTGAAAGCTAAACATTCTGACAGTGCCAACCAGTCTTTTCATGCCAGTCTGTCGCATTGATTGTGTGTATAAAATATTATAAGAAATTTTACTTGAATGACTAAAATTTGTTTAACTTTGCATACAAGTTATACTGTATGCCCACAAAGAATCAGGCCATTCAAGCCTACTTAAAAAAGGAAATGCACGTTGAACTCCTACAGAATCACGTTGGTGCCGTTCTCAAACTCTCCTTTTTCGACAACTACCACCATCATGTTGGGTTCATCGCGCTTCGGATGAGTTCCTATGGCAGGAACGCTGGTTGGCAACCCCGTTGTTGTCGACAAAACTTTGGCACCGTTGTCCAGTATTCCGAGAACTTTTATGTTCACCCTTGAGTACACAATGCTGAAAACAGCAACCTTGGTGCGTACCGAACCTCTCGAAGTCTAACGTGTTGTTCTAAGTTGCAACTTGATGGGAGTGTCATTTTTCTCTCTGATGTTCACGAAAGTCACCTTCATATAGTTTGATGTGAAGTGACATTGAATAGTGAGTAAGAAAGGATGCCGACAGAGAGGCGATTTTCTAAGGTGGAGTAGGCCAATTTGTACGATTCTCTTGTCTTCGTAGCTGTTCTTTCGTGTTGTTCAGTCTTCAGGAAAAGCGGAATCTTTTTCTTTCCGGCAATCTCGTATCAAATTTGACAGGTTGAACCAAAAATTCGACAGGTATTGACGACAACGGCCTCACCAACATGGCGACACCCTCATGCCTGCACCACACGGAACTGCTGGTTCCAGTTGCCATGGTACCTCCAAATGTTCAAGCGCCTACCTCCTTCATCAAAGTCCAAGGCAAAAGCGGGGTCCCCCGCGCTACGGATCGTGCCGTCATTCTCCAGGATCCAGCGCTGATTAACACCCCCGTTAAACTCCCATAAAATAACGCTCGACCCGTCCTGGAAGTTGGCTCCCTCGACGTCGAGGACCTTGTTAGGGTCCATCGCGCTGCGGAGGAGGCCCTGGTCGTAGTAGAAGCGTTGGTTGGCGCCACCGTTGTTGTCGTAAAGGATAGCTTTGGCACCGTTCTGAGAGGAAAGGGCATCAGTCACAGTTCACTGAAACGCAACGTAAGAACGATGGGGGAGGTAACCCACTTGAGAAGAGGCGCCAGATATGTCGAGGACCTTCCCCGTTTGCGGGTTCTGGATCGCGATGCGCATGTTGGGTGCAATCTGGTGAGCGGCGGTGCGAGACTGCGCATAATTCTGCATATATGCCATGTGCTCGACCTGAGACTGTTGGCTGTGAGTCTTATTGTTGTGCTTCTTCCACTCTGAGAATTTTGGAGGGGAACATGGTGTCTTAGTGATGCCTGATCAAACCGCGCATACAATCGATGAATCGACTCACCCTCATAACCAACATACGCGGCGCCGAGAACAGCAGCCTCGGTTCCAAAACGCTCGAGATGGCTCATGTTGTTCCACGTGTTGGTGATCACGTTGCCGCCCTGCTGCTTGTAGCCGTTCGTGTACGCCGCGTGCTCGGCCTCACTCTGAGCATTGTGTGGCTTGTTGTGGTGCTTGCGCCATTCTATAGTACGGGTTGCAACGGGTTCAATGAGATCAGATCAGACGATCAAGTCGTGGTGATCATACCTTCGTAACCTAGGTAAGCAACGCCAGCGACGGCAGCCTCAGCGCCGAAGCGCTCAAGGTGTCCCATGTTTCCCCAGGTGTCGGAAATGATGCCGCGGTCTTCAGTCATGGTGGCTGGATTTCGATGAAGGTTTTTTTTTAGTGTTCACAAATGGCTAAAATGAAACGACGATCGCGTGTGTCTCGCTCACAACGAACCTTTTTGTTCGATTTCAACAACCTCCCTCTTCCCATGAGCTTTAATTTGAATGGCTGGCAATCATGTGCATTTTGTGTATGTATGTTCCGACCGTGATTTGGAGGCATTAGCACGGGAACCAGGACCTCGCCATCTTGATTATTGAGACCCATCAAAATTTACGAGCTTAAGTCTCCAAAAAATAAAACAAATTCTATGACAATTATTACAAGACTCTCTGTAAGAAAAAGGAACTAGGTTGTGATGGTGTCATAAAGTATCGCGCCATCGCCTGAACTACAACGGGCAGAAGTGATAGATAAAACGCATGCGTCTCTCACCCTGGAAACAGAAAAACACCAAATAATGACAATCGAGCAAATCAAGTACGCCGCCGCAGAGTCCGTCAGCCCTGGACAGGCGGCATTGAAAAGGCAACCTCTCAAACGGAACTTCAGTCTGGACAAGAAGTATCGGCACTGGAAAGTTGAGCCTCATATTGGTACCGAGTTTGCCGAAGGGTAAGCCCATTTATTGCTGTTTGAGTGACAGGACTGACTGTCATGAAACAGCATCCAAATCAGAGACATTTTGAGCGCAGAGGATGCGGACGACCTCCTCCAAGATCTTGCTGTACTCATAAGTGAACGCAACGTGGCCTTTTTTCGTGACCAAGACCTCACGATCGAGGAACAAAAGGAGTTCGCGGATCGTTTGGGCAATGCTGCAGGAAAGCCGTCAACATCTGGCCTCCATATCCACCCAACCACAGCACTCACGTCTGAGTTTGGTGACGAGGTTCTCGCGATTTCATCAGAATATGACCTTTCTACGGTTCGCTCTTTGAACCAAAGCGAGATTTCCAACTTTGGATGGCACAGCGAGTGAGTCCCAATCCATATCATACGCAAACACAAAATGACGCGTCCTACTACCAGTGTGACATTTGAACCAAATCCATCTGACTACGCAGTCCTGCGTCTCCGTCAAGTCCCTGAAAGCGGAGGCGACACTGTCTTTGCTAGCGCATACGAAGTATACGAACGCCTCTCACCTGCCTTCCAACGCTTCCTCGAGGATCTCACAGCGACACACACGGGGGACGGATTCCTTGGTCTTGCCGCGGAGGGCCTCACCAAGATTGTTCCGGGTCCACGCGGCGCGCCTGATAACGTTGGCACGCACCTTACGACCGTGCATCCTGTTGTGCGCACGAACCCCGTGACAGGCTGGAAGGGCGTCTTTGTAAATAACATTTTCACGAAGCGCATCAACGAGTTGAGCAAGGACGAATCGGATTGGGTACTGAAGCATCTTGCGAACTTGACCATCCAGAACCATGACCTGCAGGTTCGCTTTAAATGGAACAAGCATGATGTGGCTGTGTGGGACAATAGGTCGACATACCATACTGCTACGCGCGATTATGATGTTGCCACAGAGCTGCGGGTAGGCGACCGCACCACTTCCGTGGGTGAAAGTCCATACCTGGATCCAGCATCCACTTCGCGCCGTGAAGCTTTGCAAATTCGTCCTCCAGTTCCTCGCCGTGCGCACTTGGCGTCATTGATCAAAATTGTCTGAGACTGTTGACCAAACTCATGCGCCCAATTTTCTCTACTTTGAAGTAACAATGAAGAAATGAACAAAAACATAAGAATAAGCTCAAAAGCCTGTATGACACCTTATAGATGAACACTCTACTTATTTCCGCCTGTGAGGGAGTGACGGGCTTCAGCCTCCTTGCCTCCTTCATTAGCAGAAACTCGGCTCCATGCACTCCCAGCTACCTGAACGCCAGTCCCAACCAACCCACCAACCCATCCCGTCACACTTGCAGGAATCGCGGTAATTGTACTCAACCGGTTCGCGCTTTTTGGACTCTTAGGACCTTGCTCCGCACCCTCCTGCTCACCTTCTTCTTTCCACACCCATCCTGCAACACTGCCTGGCAAGCCCACAACCGCACTTGCAAGCTTACTCAACCGATTTCTCCTATTAACAGGCGCAAGCCCGGCCTCCTCCCTCGC
>MU614595.1:0-64948 GCA_025201725.1 Chytriomyces sp. MP71
GATGAGAACCTGCGAGCTGGAATAGTGAGGCATGGTGGAAAGGATTCTCCTTTCCCCCCTTCGCGCGGTCTGGGGCCCCAGATGCGGCGCTAAGTCACTCCTGGATTCCACTACTCTGTTTACCATTTATGTCGGAACGATTCTGTGGCGATTTGAGTAGACAGTTGAATTGTGGCTTCACCACTTGAACCCAACTCAACTCCCAGCTCCGCGTCATACGCCCTCTCGCGCCCTCTTCCCGCTATCAACTAGACTAACGTGATATGACCCTTTAAACCGCGCCAGGATTCACACATTGCAACGTTTTCACGCAGCCCAAACCAACGGGGCTGCACTGGCTGTCGGAGGAGGGCGACAGCAAAGTCTACATCGTGGTGCAGTACCATATTGCGAGCGAAACGTATCTGAACGGATACCTGGAATCGCGGCAGGACGCGCTTTCAAAGCAGGACCAGAACACGTGGGGGTTCCTGGTCATTAGCCGCCGTATCCTGCGTCTGCAGATCGCCATTTGAAGAAGGACGTATCCATATATTGTTTCATCTGCTCTCAACCTCTCATGTGAATAAACGCTTTATAACGGGGAGGTGGGGTAGCCACGTTTCAATGCACGCTTATGGGAACGAAGTATTATCAAAACCGAAACAAGGGGACTGATAAACGCAACAAATTTTGTAGGAGAGGGTGTTACATGCACGGCTCTGGCAGCGGTGCGTCCTCCGGAATCGGGTCATGAACCACTTCACCCACATAAAAGTACGTGTCATGCTTCTCGTAAAAGTCAGACCACTGCGACAGGGACTACATGTCGCATCCGGGATTTGACATGTACATACACGCGTTTTCGCGTTCAGCCAATCCATGCTCAAATAACACAGAAGTGGCAATATCAACTCACATCAATCTCAGCCTGCGACAGTCCCCGCAGATCGTGCGTCAAGTGCGTCTGGAAGCATCCTGTAATGTAGGCGCGCGCCGCGTCAACGCCCGAAAAGAAATTATAGCCCCCGTTCGGCCCGTAGTACTTTTCACGACCCGCCGTCACATCGTAGACGCGGCGATTGATGGCGAGGTAAACAGGTTTGGAGGGGTCCGTGCCGTCGTATTCTTTGAGCTCGGACGTTGTGAGGGTTATGAGTTGGCGCTGTGATTTTGAGTAAGATGAGTGGATTTGTCATGGATCCAGTTCGCGTTTGGCAGGTTGTCATGTCTGAAGGAGACTGGAAGTGCCACGAGAAAAGGGAGGCGTTAACAAAGGGAAGAAACGCACCTCCTGGTTCTTTCTCGACTGATAAATCTTCTTCTCCTCGGCCTCCCTCCGTTCCTCTTCAGCTTCGTCCTCGTCCACCACCATTTCCTTCTGCTCTGAAGCCGATGCGGGAACATCCGCCCCTTCCGACACTACAGCCGCGTCTGAGGCCGCACGGTCGCTGCCACTCACCGGCACGTATTTATGTAACCTATTGAGATCGTAGCCGAACGTGAGTGACTTGGTGAGCACGAACGACGTGGCGAGTGTCGCCGCCGTGATCACAGCCAACACGATCGCGAACGATACGAGTGCACTGGTCCCGCCAGCCTTCTTGCCTTTCTTTTCCGCAACCGCGGTGCCAGCCTTGGATGCGGCCTTGGAGGACGCGGTGCTGGGCGACGCCTTCTTTCGTTCGCGAATGTCTACCATTTTCTTGCCAGTATTGAAGGGTGACGCGCTGGAAAATGAGGACGAGGGTATAAAAAGGATCATTGTGCTCCATAACAAACGAGAACACGGAAACGCAGTCCTACAGAACTCAATGCCTGAAGCACATCCAGGCACCAGCATGACAGCAAGAACAATAAACAAGCATTCGCACACAAGATTATTGACTCGATTTACTTTGGCACCAAGCCCCGCGGGCACTTATACTTCCATACATCAGTCTCTCACGCAGACTCGCATGACAATCTTATCTATCTCCCAATGAGTCAGCTCGCTCAGCGGGGGCGTGTTTCCAGCCTAAGTTGAAGATTTGGAAGATTTATCATGAAGTTATGTTGCAAGTAGTAATGTGCATGGATACTGCAAGGACATACTGTACATGGCATAGAAGGGACAGAATAAAAGACTTCGCCCTTCATGCACCTCCGGCATGGATAATAGTCAGTTGTGGAGAAAGAGATGATTAATGGTGAGATGATTGAGTTGTACTGTGTTTTTTGGACCTTTTTTTTTTGAGCAGAGTGTGTGGTCGCTTGATGATTTGGGCAAGGACATAGAGTGAAATAACAGTGCCATGAAGATAAAAACTGAATACATAATTAAGGGGAGTACCTATGAACAGCAGTGTTTATATGATAGACGTGGCGTAACGGAAATAGATCAGAGCAAATTTTGACCACCCTCTTCCCTTTTCAAAAGAGGCGAAATGGCAAGGTGGAAAACTAAGAATGGTGATGTGGCGGAAGCTTGATGAGTCATTGAGTCGTTGACAAAGCATGCTTACGTGGCTTCGTGACTGCATAAGGCGGGACCAAACTAACACCTTGCCCATTAGTCATCTATCTTATTCTTAACGATAGAAGATATCGCGTCCGCAGTTGGAAGGCATTGAATATGGCCGTCGCGCCTCCCAAATGCTTTGCGTGCCCTTCTGCTCGTTTGCGTGCCCTTTCTTTGTTTGCGTGCCTCACCCATCACCAAGTTTTCAATCAAAAAAGCCACTGAATAAAAGGGATGGTGACCAAGCAACCCAGTGACAAGCATTTTGTGGCAATGCTGGGTCCCATCGTCTCAATGCTCCTCTTCTCGTCGGCCCTCGCCCAGACTTTCAACGGAATTGAAGACCACTTGGACATCCAAATAACTCCCGGAAAACTGTGTACTCCCAACGACCCATATTACAACCCAAGTCGTAGCACAGACTGGCCACGTTGCGATCGTGGAACGTTTCCCAGCACCGCTATCAAGCAGCAAGTCGCCTCTAGCTACGGTATTCCAGAAAACCTCTGGAACCAGTACGAATTCGACCATCTCATCCCCCTCGAAATTGGAGGCACGAACGCGGTCGAGAACCTCTGGCCCCAACCGGGCCCGCTCCATTACGGCGAGGCAGGCGCCAAGGACACAGTCGAGAACCAAGCAGGCCGTGCGCTCGCCGCGGGCACCATAACGCAGCAAGAGGCCATCCAAATGATCCTGGACTGGCTCAACACCAACTACGGCACACGCTACACGGTTACCTTGTATGGCTTTGGCGGCCCGCTGCCTCCGGTGGTGACAACCAAGAAAGTGACGAGCAGTGCCCGCGTCCCCACCTCAACCGCGGAGCCCGTGCCTGTCCCCACTACGACCACCGCGTTTCCGGCAACCGGGGGCAGCTGTCCGCACCCGGAATGCCAGGTAGGCAAGAAGATGGCGCACGCGTGCAGTGACTGTGCGTCGGCTATATTCGAGCAGCGGGCATATTGCAGCACGGGCAAGTGGGACGCAACCTGCGTTTCTTTGGCTTCTTCTCTCTGCGGGTTGGCCGCATGCTAATCAGGCTTCTTCTAGTAGTAATGAAATACAATTAACGAATTAGATAATGTTAATAACATTACTTTTGATTTGTGACATACAAAAAAGGTTGGGACCCCTCATTTCACTTCTTTTGTACCAGATCGACGCGTAAGTGCATTATTGGACCTCCAAATTGTTACTTTCATCGCCAGCAAAATGAGCGACATGCACAGACTCATGAACAAAGTCCAACAAAGTAGAGTTCAGGTCCGACAATCGCAAAGAGCGCAAAGCAAGCTCTCAAGACCCATCAGACTGGTCGCGATTCCAAAAGCAGAAATGTGGCGCAAAGTATTTGCGAACGCGATTTCCTTCATTGTGACGGCTGTTTGTATTGTCGGATCAGGTCGCGGTTGCTGGTTTGAGTCGATCTCAAGTGCCTTGTGAACACGAACAAAAGGAACGAATCAAAAGAGACGAGAATGAATTCTGTGAGTCAAGATATTCCATAGGCAACAAAGTCAACAACCTGACACATCTCTGGTTTCATCAGTGGAACCGTCAGGTTAATAAAGTCAGGGACGGCTTGATAATAGCAAAGGATGCACGCGGCAATACCCAAAACATTAAAGGTACGCTGAAGATGTGGAAAGTCTTGTCTGAAAATCTCTAGATATCTTCCGCAGGAAAACAAAATGTAGAAGGTCTCAAGGCTTCCAAACGCTATACACTGAATGAAACGCAGTAAGTTTTCATACTTAAGACTTTCAGGATTGCTGTCCAGGACCGCGCTTATACAGAGGGCTTCCAAAGCAACGCAACACATGCCAAAAAGTAGAGCGTTCAGGGGAGTGAACGCAGACATGAACGTTGTCATCTTGGAAATAACGACGATTACCGCAACTAAAGCGATCGCGGCCACAATTGCAAGAGCAAAGGCCACCTGGCACATTACGATGAGAATTGGAAGCACCAACGGGTTGTCAGTCAGCATTGTTGTTATCTTTTTCTTCATCCCCCCCATTCGCGCCCAAAGCGTCAAAGACTGTAGTTGTCTCTCTGTTTTTAATGAAAGTTCATTTTTACCTTCGGCATTCTCATTTTTACATTACAAAGTACTATTTCTGAGTGAAATGATGTGGGTAATAGATGAACAAGTGACCCAATTGTTTATTATATTAGATAGAATGATGTGTTCGCTGTTTGGAAAAAAGTCCGCATTTGCAACAAAAATGGAAGCTTTTGAAAAAAAAATGAATTTTATTCGAAAGATATGAAATCAAAACATGACTGAAGAAATAGAGATAAGAATCAAATTATCCAAGAACAATTTACAGGGACTTTGACTTTGAATATTGACACTCTTCAAGGTGGTCATTTATATTCCATCTTAATACTTTAACCTTACAATTCTGATTAGGACAAGACACCAAATACAAGTCAAGATTCTTGTCAAACTATTTGTTATTGAACAGCATACGTGTTTTACACTGGGGACATGTATTGCAATTCTACGAAAGCAAGCCATGCACAGAAAGTGGCTTCTGCCATTTGAGCACTGAATGATTGTTAAATTTAACTTTTCAAGGCAAACACAAAATGTTGAGTCCAATTGCTTCAATTAATCTAAATAAGTGATCACACCTTCCTACATTGAAACAATAAAATACTTTTTTGAATTTGTTTTTTTACAGTGTATTTTTTGAGCCAATCAAATGTTATTAGTTTTTATGGCAACTATAATTTTGAGCTCAATTTGTTATTCTCCTTTGTTGAAATCAATCGCGAGTTCCAATAAGCATTGATATTCTCGAAATCTTCATCTGTGGTATGATCAGATATTGCTCTAATATGATCAATCTCATACCCTCGAGGTACAAGGCCATCTGGAATACCCAAGATCCAGCAACTCCTGTCCTTCTTGAACATACGCTTCAAACAATATTCATCAGAGCATCATTTTTGTACAATATAATTGATTACTCTTACAGCTTCAGTTCATTTCTTTTGTAACTCATCCTTGAGTTGACACTTCATTTTCAACTTTCTCTTGAGCTTGTCATAGTCAATGTCTACTTCTTCTGGATGCTTTATTCCATTATCAACAACATTGATGAACCCTTTCTTGTTGTTCTACTAATGGCTGTATATCGCATATCACCTGCCATCAGACTCCATTCATGAATCATAAATGGCTGATTGATTGACTCTCCTTGTAGTCAATGACAAGTACTACAGTACTCTTTTTCAACTTGCCTTGCTTCATCATGATCTTGTTTATTGCTTTTCATTTTGCATGCTTAAAAGCAATATTCACAGATGTAAATGTTTGCTTGTTCTCAAAATCAGATGGCTTTAATGTATCTACTAAATCAAAGAGTCTTGACACTGAATCATCAGAATGGTGATTCACCAATAACAAAGTCATTGGGAAGTCCACCATTTTTTGGTTTTCCTTGGTACTTGAAAAATGTCCTTGTCAATTTGAGTATACCTATGTTGTCATTTGAGAAATCTCACAGCATCATTGAAACTCATTGTAAAGTGATCCTTAAAGTTATCAATTGAAGTCTTGTTGAAACATGCAATGAAAAAAGTTGACCATATCCTTTGCTGTCTTCTCGTTTGAGCACTTGTTGTAAATTCAATTCAAACAAAACTCATTGAAATAGTCTGTTTTTAACATCCTGAAGGAATGCAGATGTCAAATTTGATCCCTTGATCCTGACAGTACTTTAGAATTGGAACGCTGTACCAACCACTGCCTTGCAGTGGAAACGTGTTGTCAGTGATGACATAAAAGAATCCAGACTGAAGCTTGCCAGAATATGGCTTGACTTCATCAAAAATGTTGAAGACACACCATGGAGATATATTTTTTAGACTCAAACTTGCCAAATGGCATCTTTGAATATCATAGCACTTCAAATTAGCCTCTGGTTTTGGAACATAAAATGTCTCAGATATTGCAATCTTTCTGTAATTGAAGAAGATATCTCTTGTTACTTTATTGAATTTACTCTCAATAACAGACATCAAATGTTTCAAGTGCCAAAGTAATGAGATTCTGGTTCTTGAAAGGAATTGTGAGGGAATCACACAGTGTCTTGTATATTTGTTGATTTCAGTAACAACATTGTTCTTGCAATCTATTTTCACAATCTTGTCACTAACATTTCATGTTTTATAGATAGTATGCTCTTTCTTCACTAAATAAATAGCCAGTTCAGTTAGGTCATATTCAATGGTGTAAACTATGTTTGTATTTTTAAGGTGTTTTTACTTATCAAAATCTACATTCAATTTCATGGGCAATGAATCATCTACAACTCTTTTTGCTCGTGCCTTGTGTTTAGTCCAGTTTTGACTTGCTGGTTGTCTTGGTCCAGTCTTGACTTGCTGGTTGTCTATCAGTTACCTGAAAAGATTGAATTCTGGAGCTCTTCATCAATTATTGGATACATGTGTTGTTGGCACACATGTACAGCAAAGCAGGTGTGTAGTGATTTTGGGAATGAATTGGCAGAAGTGTCAAACTCTAAATTCAATGCATACATGCTAATTCCTTGCATCTCACAAAATGTTTTTATCTCATTTGTTGATACCCCATCTTCAACAATTCCAATATCACTGTTAAAGTCATCAACTTCTTCCTCTTCAAAGAATATCTCTCTCAGTTGTTGCTCAGAAAGATTATATGTTTCAAATAACTTTTGAGCAAGTAATTGACCACACAATTACCCTGATTATTCTGGTTTGGATATATTCATAAGTTGTAATAACTCAATACTGCACCATACATGCTCTGATCCATTATATCTACTTTTAGCACAGGCATCAGTGTAGTTTGATACTCAACTCTGGTGACTTCAATGTCAAAAGCAACTCAATCGCAATGCTCCTTCAAAATTCTATCCAAATACTCTCCAATGGCATTATCAGGAATGTCTTGCAGTGTATAGTGCTTTGTTTCTTCATGCTCATTACCATCACTGTAATGAGTTTTATACATTATGTCTGCTATCACATTGACTTTGAGAAAAATTGGACTGTTCAGCCCAAAATCACCATCAGTTTGAGCTCTTTATTGGGTCTGCCAATGTCACTCTGAACTTCTTGCTTTCTCTTCTGAACTACATATATACAACATCCATGTCCCCTTTCTGAATGCCTCTCATGATGCTTGGTGAGTTTTTGATGAAATTACCACTTGGAACCCAATCACCACTGATTGTTGCTTCATTGTTTTGAATCAGATTCACAATTACTTGTTGTAACTGATGATGCTCTTCATTATTTGTGTTGTAATTCATGATGCTCTTCATTATTTTTGTTGGCAACACAATGTTGTTGAGCAACCTGCCAGTCGTCAGAAGTCTAAAGAACAATCTGAATGAACCACCTGGAAGAACAAAATCACTTGGTTAAATAGTGTTACATTTTGATAGAAATGAAGTGCACTTTTGGAAGAGAACATCCTTTATACTCTTTGAAAATAAAATAGATTTTTGAATTAAATTCTTTTTTTCAAGGATTTTCTCAAAAATCAGTGCTCTCTTTCTAGCCAATTTAACCTGTTGGGATTTTAGCATACCCAAAACAGGATTGCTTTGAGATTGTAACATTTTGGAAAAAATCCGCATTTCAACCAGTGTGATTGGTTCAGAAATTCATTGTATGCGAAAACATGAATTGTCCAAGTCCAATGCTTAAACTCTCATTCTTGTGTTGGATCAAGCAAATGGCCAGGTTAACCAATAGAGATCTTGCTCTAAAGATTGATACTTTGCCCACTCGCGCAATATCAGAAATCTTGGCAAAGTCTAACGCATGAGATACAACAAGCAAGCAAAGACGAAGATGCAGCCTTGATACTTCCTACAAAGTTAGATTTGCAAGTATCAGATTGCCTTTGCCAACTCCTTTGCCAACAAGACAAACATTGGATCAGATGGAAGTAGATACAATACTGTTCCTTCAAGAAATCAACCACATTATTGAGAGAATACTCAGTTTGATGATGTCAAGGCATTTTTGCAGAAGTACGGTCCTTTGCCACATGACACTTTCCTCGATCTGAACAAGAAATGGAGGCCACGTTTGAAACTCCTTTGTCAAAACAATTGGCTGAATATCAAGGAAATGAAAATGAAATGAAAGTTAATTAAGTCTTCAAATATGCAAAATACTGGCACTCACCAAGTGCACGGCAATTTCCTTTGCTTCCCATTGGTTGCATGATTGATCCAACTTCACACTCAGTTTCAAAAAGGCAGTGGAACTAAAAAGCAGCATACAGTTTCTAAAATATATGCAACAGGAATTTCAGATGTGTAGAACATCCCATTTTGCTCATCAACAGCTGTACTTTTTTGTCAATAAGTACCACCATTTCTTAGAAACACTCCAGGATGAATGTTAGGACCAAGTCGCGGGGATTAAATAAGGTGAGACAAAACTCAACCTTAACTGGATTGGGTCTTGGAAAGGGTTTTTCTTGCTTGTCAGAAAGCCAGGACAAGGGTTTGAAGGTTTGGAATGGAATAAAGTCGTAACACTGCCTGTATTGAACTGAAGAGAAACAAAGGAAAGGAAGTCAGCTTAAATAGCAGAACTAATGAAAAAAGGAAATGAAAACAAAATGAGAAAATAAAGAGATTCCAAAGATGTGTAGTTCTGGAAATAGTTCCTTAGGAGATGTGACCATTCTGGAAATCAATCCTGATCACCCTATCAGGTGCAAAGGAATTAGAAACAAAACTGAACAAATTCTGTGTCATCACTTATTTAGCCAAGGAAGTGCAGCATGGTCCACAGGATTAAAATGAGAGTTGCGGCAAGACTTGGCAAAATGTCAGGACTTGGCGGAGTTTTATTCAAATGCGTGAATTGATTGAAAGGTGTGCCAATCATTCCATTACCCATGAAAGTCCGAAATTGTCTCATAACAGTGGAGGTGGTGGAGGAACAGGTGGAGCAGGAACTGGTGCAACCACAAGAACAGCTGCAGGAGAAGGATAACCATCTTGAGTTGGTGAAGGCAGCTGTTGTTGATGCAGAGGCTGAAGACAATGGTGACAAACTTCATTGGAATCTGACTGTTAAGTACAGATTAGTATCAGCAATCACAAGATCAACCAGACTCACATCAATCAAAGTTGGTGGTTTTCTCTTGAGTGTTGGTGCTGTTGGTGAGATTGTAGGTGCTAAGGACACTTCAATGCAATAGATTGCTCCCACGCAGGTGACAGCTCCTCCAGATCCCCTGCAGCATTCACCTTAATACCAGCCCCATTCTCCTGACAAATGCCACATCACCCAACACGTACACTCCTGCCAAAAGCCTTGCTAATAACTACTTTGTCACAGCCTCCTAAGACTGTTGGACAACCTGTTGAAAGCCCAGGTATCAGCTACAATAGTCTAGCCAATTTTGTCAATTTTTTTTTTTTTTTGTTGAGGCAGAGTGATCAAAGCTGACCTGAATTCAACATTGAATATTAAAAAGAATTGATTAGAGAAATATCACTCACCAGATTAAGGCCAGACTCACTGAGAAGAATCAGCTCAGCTCCAGTTCGAAAGCTGAAGTGAGTATTTGCTTTGAACCAGGCTAAGTATTGCACTTGTTCAAGTTTTAGAATCAAAATATTCTTATTAATTTCTGTTTGTGTTCTAACTTTTGTTTAATTAAAAATAAAAATTATAAAACAATAATGGAATTATAAATTACTAATATAACAATAACAAATTTTGTAAAAAAATATGATATTGATATAGAAATATATTTATTAAAAATATTGGTATTAACAAATATGTTTTATCAAGTATAAATGAAAATAATACAGCACAAATTTTACCACATATGCAATCACTCAAAATAATTTAATTAATTATTGATAATAATAATATTTTTTTAATGTATATACACAATTATAATTATAATATAAATAAAATTAAACATGCTTTAGACATTATTTATTCTTTATATGCCTATGTTTCTAAAATAAAATACTAATAAAAATAATATTGATGACAATACATTCAAAAATATTCAAAAAGAATATTTAGAATTTATTAAAAATAAAAATGATATTAATACATTAAAGATGTCTATTAAAAATGCCTCATTTTCAAACTCATTGTTTGGTGAATCGCATGAGGCCCAAACGATTGATGGCACTGTTGCTGCAACCGGTGCCTTCATTCGCATTTTTGGCGAGATTTATTGCAGTTATGATTTCAAGCAATGATCGTTCACTTCTCAGGGAGGTGCGGTCGAACCCATGAAAAACAAACCAAAAAACCACAACGCCAACTTGTCGTAATGCAAGGAAAATTTTGCATGAGAGAGTATACCTTTTGCCAATATTTCAAGACAAGAGTATTCCCAGATTGGAGTTAAGGACGCGGACGGGTGGTTTTAGTCCGATCCGCTGCCCTGGTAACTACTTAGACACGAGTGTTTGCAACAAAAAGTTGGCATTGAAAAAATGCTGTGAGAATGGGGATTGGCAAGGTGGGCATTACGCTTAACCCGAGATTAATTAGCGGCTATCTTTCATCAATTTTGCTTGAGTGAGATCGCATCACTTAAACTAACAAATAAATTGATTTCTTTTATGACAGCATTTTATCATTAGAGCAAATAGACCCATCGCTTCTGTAAGTGCGAATCCCTAAATTGCGTTGTTAAATAGTTCTTTACGTAGTGCAGGGTTACGAGATACACCTGTAATTAGAGAACCAAATAGAATACTAATTCCAATAGAAGCACCAGCGAACGCTCATTTGAAATGAGACGTTCGCGGAGTCTCCATCGCGAACGCTTCGTCAGAAGCCCCACAATGTTCAGAAATCCTATATGCAATGCATGTTGACATGGTAAGCTTGCACGACCGGTATCTCGAGCATGGTCTTCTCCTTTTTCTCATCGACCCTCTCTGTCATCATTCTGAAGTCCTTGCAGAACCTGACCATACCGCGCCTCCATTGTATGGTCCTGCCCTTTTTTTCTTTTTGGTCAATTTGTCGTTGCAAATGTCGAACCCATCGACGCACCAGCTGCAGGAACAACATGAGGCTGTTCTCGGCGCACTATCGACGTGCGTACAGCAGAGCAGTGTGCTCGCGACGCGGGATCTTGCGTACCACGTGACAGCGTCTGCGAAAGCTTCGTCGAGCGTTTCGGAGGCGAGCGCGACGCTGCTGCGTCTGACGAACCTTGCGCTGGCTTCCGTATCGGCGTCTGTGCGCTTTGCTAGTGCAGATGACGCAACAGACCGCTTCGGTGACGCTATCGACGCTGTCGACGCGCTCCTCGAGAAGGCAGACGCCGCCGTCGACGCAGTGCGCTCCTCCGCAAAGGCGAAGGCGAATTTCCAGTCTGGTACTGGCTCCGCACTGGCATCTACATCGACGTCGGGTTCGGGATCGGTGTCGGCGACGGTAGCGGACGACTCGAAAAGGAAAACAACCCCTTTCAAAACGGGTATTCTCAGACCGCAACTGAAGTTTGCAGACAATATCGACAACTCAAACAAGACACCCTTCTTGCGCAAAATTCAAGTAAAACACAACGCAAAGAGGCCCCTCGATTACGGCATGCCCTCCTCGGGGACCCTCTCGCCGCGAATGGCGGAACACGTGAAGTCGCTCGGTATTAGCGATGCTGGGTCTCAACACCTGCATCTTGCGCATCCTTACGAATATGAAATTAACAAGATTGAGTACACGGATCGCATGCTCTCCGTTCGCCCCGAAGAAATGTATTCCACTCTTGAAGAGACGCCCTTTACGTTCGTCGACGACGTTCCTGCATTTGAAGTAATGCTCAAGGTCCTAGATAGTGCGCAGGAGCTTGCAGTCGACTTGGAGGTAATTTTGTGAACTCGATAGGAAATACACTCGGAAACCGACTTTTTCTCCCTTTTCGCGAACAGCATCATGATTACCGCAGCTTTCAAGGTTTCACTTGTCTCATTCAAATAAGCACGCGCAAGGAAGACTTTATTGTGGACGCTTTGGCCCTTCGTGCTCACCTGCCACTGCTCAACAAAACATTTTCAAACCCGGCTGTGGTCAAAGTCTTCCATGGTGCAGAGATGGATATTATCTGGCTCCAGCGTGATTTTGGGGTGTATGTGGTGGGCCTATTTGACACCTACCATGCGAGTAAAGTTCTTGAGCTCGAAGGCAATGGGTTGGGTTTCTTGCTCAAGTTTTACTGTGGAGTGGAGACGAACAAAAAATACCAGATGGCTGACTGGCGTGTTCGGTTAGTTCATTTGCGTACAGCCCATTTGATTTTGATATTTTCTGTAACAACAGGCCGATCCCAAAAGACATGATGAAATACGCGCGCATTGACACACACTACCTGTTGTATATTTACGATCGTATGCGGAATGAGCTCATTATGCAATCACCTGAGACCAAGCAGCTCCTGCATGTTGTACTCAAGCGCAGTGAAACGACCTCTTTGAGGCAATACGAAAAGGAAATATACGACTCCGAGAATGGCGAGGGACCCAATGGCTGGCTTGGTATGTCTGTCACATTTGTCACGGATTTAAAGGCACACACTGAAAGGTTAAGAAAATCAGCGCACCTGAAAAAGTCATCCATCTCCCTCACACCCACACAAACGGCCGTCTTCAAAGCCCTGCACTCCTGGCGCGACCACACGGCCCGCCTCGAAGACGAAAGCGTCCGCTTCGTCTGTCCCACGCACCTCCTACTTTCCATGGCAGCCGAATGTCCCGTCGACTTGCCCTCGCTGCGCACATGCTGCCACCCCGTTATGCCTAATCTCATCAAGGTCTATGCAGCGGACTTGCTGCTCATTATCGATCGCGCCGCGACGGAGGCGCTGGCGGGCGTGCGCGAGAGGGAGTCTGCGGCGCGCAAAGTTGTGGAGGAAGTGGGCGGGGCTGCAGCGTTGCGGGCGTTAGATGCGACGCCGGTGGCGAAAGGGAGTCGTGCGCATGTCCGGTTTGACGAGAATGTAAAGGGGCTCGTGGGCGAGAAACACGGGACGGCGGCGGCACCGGTGAATCTGGTAGCGGCGGCATCTGAGGTGGCGCCGTTAGCAATCAAGAAAGTGCAGACGAATATTGTGGTGACGCTGAAGGCAGAGAAAGCGACCTTAGCCCAGTCGTGGTTACAGAATGGAGCTGAAGAAGCAAGTTCTCAAGGCGCGGCGGAAGCGGAGGCTGTACGAGCTAGTTTGTACCTTGTTGCCCCCTCATTTGCCAAGAAGCGTGTCGCCGAGGACGACGGAGGAGATGCACAGCCGAAGACCAAGAAAGTTGTTGCAGCAACGAACAAAGCTGTAGTGACTAAGGAGACCCTGGTTGCCGTTGGGAAGGGGAAGAAAATGGCAGCCAATGTTTCTGACGCGATTGCTGCAGCTCAGTCTTCAACCAATTTAAAGGACGCTGCAGCAAGCGGGGAGAAAGGTGCTAGTATTCAAGCTCTGGAAGGACCTGCATTCGTGTATCCAGTAACTGGTGAGGAGGTGATGGAAAAGCTCAAAAAAGGCGACGCGGATCCAAAGAAAATCTTCAATCCATATGCGGAGGCGGATACGTCAGCTGTTGTAGGGCAGAAAGGGTTTGTGAAGGGCCCCAAAGGTTCCAAGGGCAAAGGAACCAGTTATAAAAAATAAATTCCCAACTCGCGATTATCGTCCAAAGAAGAAGGAAGGGTTGGTTGAAAATTTAGCATTGTTGCTATTAATCGATAAGAATTGACGAACAACGTCACCTTACTTAAAAATAGACCGCTTTGAATTGCAGGAATAAACAAACAATTGCAATAACTGAACTACTTATGTTCCCATTCACTTGATATCAATCCCACAACGTGTTTGACCTCCTCAGCTATGCAATAATGAGCAATACACTATGAAATACTGCAAATAGCACAGCTTTAATCAGTAGCAGGAATGGGTCAGTGGGATGATGTTCAACCAGGCTGTTATATCCTTCTTGACCCCTGCGTCGCGTCACTTGATCACGGGACTCTTCTGGGAGCCTTATAACGAACGCTGAAAGACATATGAAAGCAGCTGAATACTGGATGTGAGAACTCACAGCTGTATGTTGTGCAGGATCAAACTCGTTGGTTGGTCGTTTCAACATCATACACCACACAAAGGACGACCATATCAACTCACTCAATGCATGATATTATCCTCCTGGTGACACTGATGTCGTACTATGCTGGCGTTTTTGATGAATGGAGTAGGAGGAAACCTTCCTTTGAATCAGTACATCTGACTCCCGTCAAGACCTTTAACAGACTCTGCTTCCGAATAATGTACTTACATGAAGGGATTGTCTGTTGAAATTTGTCTCTAGTGCCACAAAGGACAACGCGTAATTCTCCTGAAGCCATTGCGCGTTATATTGACCAATAAAATGGAATTGTATTTTTTTTCAACTCCTTGGCCCCGTTTTGGTTGACTTCAATTTTGATATTGTTCAATTGCAAACTGGTCTTACTTTCAAAACTCACTCCCAAATGGGTTTGATTGAAGGCTGATTGATCAGATCTCTTTCCTTATCTTTAGCAGTTATGATTTTCTCCAATTCCAGAAATAAAGCCGATAAATATTTTTCTTTCACCTCGAGTCCCTTTATTTCCAGTTGCTTTCGTAAACAACATCATCGAGAGTGATAATCTTTAGCCAACTTTTGCTTGTTGCGCTACTTATCAACCTGATCATCCAGATGATGAACAATTACCAATCAGCTCAATTAATGCAAGAGTTTTGGCGGTCCGATGACGGTCAACAAAATCTCATCCTCGCTCGCACCATTGATGTCTCCCTCACGCCAGTATATTAATGAACAAGAAACTTGTGAGAAACGACACCCAAAGTTTCTATAAGCTAGTTGTCTTGATGCTCACATTCAATGTCCCCTACGACCCCGGCTGGCTCGTAGTAAGACTGCTATAGTTACGTGCACTAGCATATGATGATAGACAGCGTTCAATTGTACAATTGACAATGGAGTGACAGAAGTTCCAAGTTAATACAGACTATCGACGTGTTGTTTTTGTAAGTGAGGTTTTGTGCTGTTACGGTCTGAATGACAGAAGCGGAATCAATGGGGAGTATTGGCCTGTTGGCGTGCTGTTGGTTGTACTCGTAACATGTGTTTGTGTGACATGGAGCGTGCATGGAAGAAGGAGGAGAGCTATAGAAACACGTCACGATGTTTGTACGCATATGGCAGGAAGGAGTGTGTATGTTGGTTCGATGAGGTAGGTGATAATCGTCGTATTAACAATTCAGTTATCTTTTTTTGCGTGCTGCGCTCGATGCGGAAGCACGTATTATTAACTTTATAAAATTTGTTCCTGGTTATGCTTGCTTGCACTTCCATTGCGCTCTGAGTGGATTTGGTTCAATCTTGCTGGCAGTGAGGCTAAGTTTCAGTTTGAAGGAAGCTTTCAAAATCAGATGGGTTCCACCCCATGTGAGCTGAACAATCTTGCGTTCAAATATGTTTCGAATTGGTGAAGTTCTCATCTAATTACTGTGCGTTTCTCTTTTGACTAGGAAATAGGTAACTATTTCTATTTGATAAGGGGGTGAATGATAGTATAAAAAGCAAATCTGAATATGAGGCCGATCAAAGGTGATGTATGCAGCGGATCCTTAGTCCAGCACTCTGTTTTGGTTCTATCCTTTCTTTCATTTGAATTGTATACAAACTTATGGATTTCTGACCAAGTAACCATTGCACTCTCAAATATATATGGTTAAGGTCAGTACTTGTAGTGAGGTGTTGCGCCAACACGTCAGTGCCCGTAGGAAAAAAAAATAATACCTTAACTCATTTGGCCTGTAAATGATCGCTCTCAAACAGATCTTGAGTGCGGAGCTAAACGAATAAACAATCGGAAAGTGGACGAAGGAAGTATTGGAAGGAAGATGCCCGCATTAGAGGCTTTCGGACGACGATGGCCGATCGCCAGCGACGACCTGCTTGTTCCGTCTCTTCTTGGCATCCTTGTGCATGTTGGGCTGCTCGCTGCTTTAGGCGCCTCGTTGCTGATTGGCTGCAACGCGCCACTGACGGGCCTTTACCTCCGTATCAACACTTGCTTGTGCGCACTCGCACTTGTCGTAGAGTGGCGCATCGCAAGCGCATCGCTGATGGTTTGCGATCGTTGTTCTTGACCAGAACGGGAAGATCGGATTGGAGTGGGGATTGCTGAGTTTGAACTGACCATGGTGTCAAACCCGCTCCAACTATTAAAAACAAACAGGGCTCCGTATCAGATGACGCGCCCAGACGTGCACGCCTTGCCTCGCTCGTTCCAGTGCACGTGGCGCTCGGGTGCGCGGACACAGTTCTGCAAGCGCTTGGCGTCGCTGCCGTCTTTGTGCGCGATCCAACCAGCTCTGATTCATGTGCGGGCGCAGCTATGTTCTTGGCGCAACTGGGCGTCACAGTGGGCGTCGCGTGTCAGGTCGCGTGGCTGCTGTCGCTGGTGAATGTCATTGTCCTGTCGGCGCCCCTCAGATTCTCGTCGCTTGAGACCACGGATTCTTGGAACGCATGTATCACGTTCTTGTGCTTGGGCCATTCTTCTGCCGCACATGGGCACGCGTCGCGTTTCAGGTTCAGGGGCATACTGCAAAATAGCAGGGGCGGCGGCTCCAGAGGGGATGATAGTTTGCTCAGGGATGTTGCAAGAGTCTTTGGAGATGTCTTGCATGATGCAGAGACAGTGTTTAGTGATGTAAGTATGCCATGTTTAGGACTGAAATACGCTTGATCGCTGTTCCCTTCAGATCTTTATAGGCCTCATATATGTGCGGCATTTGCAGCACAAACAAAGGAAGAATCCAAGCTATTCAGGTCCGCATCAATTGCCATCCTCGTCTTCCTCGTCCACCTCATCCTTCAACTTTCCGGCATTTGAAAACTCAATGCGTTATGACATGGAATTTGCGACGGCTTCACCCGCCTCGATTACAACCAATCAGCCAAAGGGCTTCACGATGACTCAAACTCCTTCAGCACCCATACCTTTGACCAACATCAGCCCAAAACCTTTCCGTGATCCCTCTTCCCCCACTCTCCCTGACCAACACCCCCACCGCATCCAATTCACCCCTGAAATCCGCGAGATCATTCACTTTTCCGAATACGCCGAGGCCATCTACGGCCTGCCCCTCCATATGCTCACAAACCCCCGCAACTTCACACGCGGCCTCCAAATGCTCTGCATCCCCGACTGCTGCCTCCCCCGCACCAGCAACAACAACAACAGCGTGCTTGACAACGTGCGCAGCCATCTGGGCCGCCCCGGCTGGCCCCTCTGCTGCATACGCGAGCGCGTGCCCCGGGACCGCCACTGCGACCTCGTCGCCATTAGCCTCGAGAACGGCCTCTTTCGTAGCCCCTACCTCGTTTGCCTGGATCGTGAATTCAAGAAAGTGGTTGTTGCCGTACGCGGGACCATGAGTACCGCTGATGTGCTGGTGGACCTAAATTGCGATTTGGCCGCGGTGACGGTGCCGCGATGGGGGGAAGACGGGGTCGTGATGGAGCCTATCAGAGCGCAGACACATTCAGGGATGCTGCAGACGGCGATGAATATCAGGCAGGATGTAACGGGGCTGCTGGAGGGACTCGTGTTGGACGTGCAGAGTGAATACAAGGACTACGGAGTCGTCATTTGCGGACACAGTCTCGGTGCAGTTGCGTATATCACTTCCTCCTCGTTCTCCCATCGCCAATTATGACTGTTGACCATCCAACAAAAACAATAGGGCGTCGCAGCGCTCCTTACGCATCTCCTCCTGACCTCCCAAGCCACAGCGCATCTTCCCGTTCACTGCTACGCCTACAGCCCGCCCGGCTGTATCGCGACCCCGCGCGCGAACAAGTACCACTTCTCGCGCTTCTGCACGAGCGTGGTCCTGGGGGACGACACGGTGCCCCGGCTGAACCGGTATAGCGTGGAGCGGCTCAAGCGCGCCGTACGGCGCGGCGTGCGCGCGTGCCGCGCAAGGAAGGTGGACGTGCTCGGCGGGTTTATCGGCGAGCGCATGCTGGGTGATCGCGGTGTTGGTCTCTTTGTGGATTTGGATGACGTGTTCGGGATCCGGGAGGGCTCGGATGTGGAGCGAGATGCAGCGCTGGATGGGTCACATGTGATGGATGTGCGGGAAGATGAGACATTGGCGCAGAGCTCGTTTGGTGGTGTGGACGAAGCTATGCTACGGGTTGAGCCAGGTGGGAATTTTGATCTGGATGGCGACGAGTTGCAGATACCTGGACGCGTGTTGCATTTTCGCAAGGAGAAAGTACTTTCAGAGGAAAGCGGCATGCAACATCAGGCTGTTGCTGAAACAGAAACCCCTGAAGATGACGACGATAGCTCTGTGGCCGAACTCAATGCAGTCTTCAACGAAACATCGAACCAGAAACCAAAGCGTGTTTATCGCGCCGTTTGGACGATACCAGATGCTTTCAGGGATATTGTCATTTCGAGTACTATGGTGAGCGAACATATGCCAAATGTTCTCGGGGATGTCCTGAGAAGGTGCAGGGCTCGGGTGGACCAGGATATAGATTCCGGCGTGTTTGACGGAGGAGTGCCAGATGTAGATTATCGAGTTAAACAATAAAATCTGTTAAGTTCCTGAAGTACAGGCAAGCGTCGCTTTTAACAATTGTTCGCAAGTTGATAAAGTGAATGAAAAATATGACGGAATTTTTCAACGATATGAATCAAACTGAAGACGTATCATGAACCTTACGGTTGAAACAAACGCAAAAAATTTCCAATAGTGGCTGCAATGAGACTTGGTTCAATGGACAATTGTCCCATTCAGCCAAAAAGAAATTTTTTTTTCATCAATCGGCACATCAAAAATATCCCTCTTGATTGTAAAACACACCCAACGTGCAACCTGCTTGCTCCCCGGGCTCACCAACACGCTCCGCACCATCCACTTGTCATTTGCATTGTCAAACGCAGCAGTCGCGAAGAGTTCCCAGTACTCAAAGAGGGCCATTACTTGGTCAAACTGCTGCAAATGCGCAAAATAGTCTTTTCCATCCGCCCCGCAATAGATTTGACGAGGTAGTGATAACCTTCGTGGTAATCGCAGGGTCGCACTACATGACGATAGACGCGTTTGCCTTCTTAACAAGCACTCCGCAACGCTGCATGTCGAGTACAACGTCAGTGGATTGTACTTGTTGATGCGGTGGAAGGAGGCCTGCGTCGATTGCCTGATGGGAGCGGAGCTGAAGTTGGATTGCGTACATTGATGTTGTCAAGTATGTTTGAGATGATTATCTGAGTTGATGGATTCTGAGCCAAAGCCGCCAAATGGGCCGCTTGCTGTTGTTTTTGGTTTTGCTGGCTTGGTTGGAAGGCTGCTGCAGCTGCTGATGACCAGTTGCGCCTGTACTACGGGTCAACCTACTGCTGCAGAGTTCGGGGTCAACGGACGGTGCCTGTTGCATGATGGGGGCAAAGTCGAGGGCGGGTTGAGGGACCTGTGCTTGATGCTGGTGAGCCATAGTCGGCGCTCTGGTCGCGCGAGGACACCGAAGAAGTGGTGCGGCGTCAACACCAACACACTGTGCGATCGACGATGACTCATCGCACTGCCCTCTCACTGAGGCACACACGCTGCACATGGATCGATTGGGGGCTGTGACCAGGACAGCAGACACCTTAGTTGTTGCTACAACAGGTGCGAACATCAAGGGCTTCATGACCAGGTAAGCCTCTAAGAAAGCATATCTTGTTGGGACCATCCTCAGAAGTGGCGAAACTGCGCACACTGCAACCAACCAACCAACCGACCATAGGAACTGCAGATGGCGATCCAACAGTCACAGGCAACGGCGGTCAAAGCACCTACGGCGCCCCCTTCGCGGACGAAATTGAGGCAATCCTCGAACATAACGCGCGCGGCATCCTCAGTATAGCCAACAAGCAACCACATCTGTATAGCACATATACCGTGTTTGGCAAGGTGATTGATGGGTTTGTTGGATAATACTGAGTGAACAAGGGGTATTAACCTTTGCAGGAGACACTTTTGGGCAGTGTCACAATTCATGTGAATACACTTGCTGCTTTACTATCTTTCGTATCTATTCTGTGATGAAGCTTATTTGCAAGGATATGTTGGGAATCAGGTTTACTCTTTCTTACTATCCACAATGCTTCCAATATGCTCAATATGATAGATAAGTATCGAACCCCGTTGGCCAGGAAGGTGGGTAGGATGCGGTAATTTCTGGAAAGAATGCTGCTCGATTTGCAGGCGTGTGTTAACTGTAAATCTTACTGACTGCCCAGACAATGGACCCGTTTGGCTCCGTCCCTGTGCACGTCCGACTCCTCCAACAAAAGCCATGCCCACAAGCGATACGCTGCGAGTTTGGACTGGTTGCTATAATTGATATCTCAGGTAAGGTCTGGAAGATCCCAATCTCGTTCGCGACAAGTGGCTCGTTGATGTAAATCAACCACTCCAGGCTATTCCACCCTGTCAAGTGAACTGGAAGCAATTCTGGGTCCTGAAAGTGGAGCCAAAATCAAAGAACTTATTAATCCTCCGATGGAGAGGATAATAGAGACTGTGCACAGTTATGATGGGAGCGTAGTGAAGTTCGCTGGAGACGCAGTCATTGTATCCTGGTGCTTTCCACCGACTACGCTGTCCACTGAGACCTTGAATTTTGATGCAATAACGGACTCGGATGAACGATCTTTGACTGCAAAGGCGCTCTCAGCTTGCGTTCAGCTCCTGATACAATTCAAAGACTATAAAATCTGGATTGGAAACTCGCCGCGTCTTCTAAAGATACATATCGGACTGGGGCTCGGTGAAATTGACCATATCCACATAGGGTCGAATCAGGTTTCCGCCACAATAGATCAATCCAACCGCCGCGAATACTTTATCTCAGGCAAAGCTCTTTCCCTCGCAGGCACTTTCCTGAACCTGGGAGAAAAGGGTGACCTCGTCTTCAGCAAGACGATCGAGTCCATGCTCTACCAACGATTCCGCAAGAAGGGCGCTTACTCTTGCATCCTATCTGAGCGCGACGCGCTCGAGGACATCCTGGACGAAGTCTCGCTGTACTCCTTCGGCGCGGTTTCGCTGGGACCGTGTGAAGACGCGGCCGCCTCCGCACCGCGTGACGATGCGTCGTTCAACCACATGCTCCTATATATGGACGACGCGATCCGGCATCACCTGGCCGCGCCGGGGAAACCGCGTAGCTTGCACCTGAATGACCAGATCCGGTCCGTCTCGGTTGTGTTTATCAAATTTCTGGAGGTGCATTCGGAAAGTGTCGCGGAGCCGCAGAATCTGGACAAGATCCAGGCGGCGATGGTTGCTGTGATCAAGGAGTGTGTCGAGTTTCAAGGCAGTTTGCGACAGTTCAATTGCGATGACAAGAGCCTCACTGCGCTCCTTGTCTGGGGATTGGAGGGAATGGCGCACGAGAAGGGGGAGCATGCGTTTGCAGTTCTCGCGGCGAAGGCCATCGCGAAAGCTTTAGACAAATTCATGAAGCAGGAGTATGCAATTGGTGTCACATCCGGATTCGCCCTTTCTGGCGTGGTTGGCAGCCGATGTCGGTATGATCACACGATATTAGGTGTCGTTGTCAACAATGCCGCGCGGCTCATGAGTCTCGACCAGTGTCATGGCATTGTTCTTTGCGATAAGGATACATATGAAGCAACGAAAGAGTCCCTTACTTTCAAGACTGATTTGCCAAAAGTGAGTATAAAAGGCGTGAATGGGCAGGTGGAAATTTTTTCTCCAATCACAAGTCACATCCGGGAATCTGCTGCGGTGAACTCGGTGCAAAGGCTGTATGGCCGAGAAAGCGAAATGAGCATAATCGAGAAATCCATTAGGAACTGGAGAATGGGCAAAAATGAATCAAAATCAGCCAACAACCTGGCCATCATTGGTCCGAGTGGACTCGGAAAGACGCAGCTGATATCTTGGTTCAAGACGAAAGCATCGGAAAATGGAATTGTTTGTAACGGAGCTTGCCAAGAGCACAAGAGAGAAGGCATACTGTTTGTATTTGGGTCCATACTGCGTTCCCTCCTGGAGCATCTGGGGAAACGGCAGTGCAAGCTGCTGAAGAAGCTCGAGTATGCATATACCACCAAATTGGCGGCCAAAAGGGAGCAGCAGCGACGTTCTAGCATGATACCGTCGACATCATCTCGTCTTAGTGATGCTTTACACACTGCGCAACCGCAACCATCGGATGTGTCGGAAGCAGAGGGAGTGGGAATTTTGAGTAATGTGGTCGTAGCTTTCAAAGATTCAAGAGATCAAGGTTTAGCCACGCCAACCAACTCAGGGACAATAGGGAAAGGAAAATCAGTGCTGGCTGCGAAACTGAACAAAATCGGCTTGGCCGCTGTGATTCGAGAAGAACAAAAGGATGAAGAGTTGGAGAGAAAGACGATGGAACTCTTGGTCCGCGTCTTGACGGCAATCTCTCTCCCCATGTCTGCCTTGGAGATGTTGAGAATTATTCCGGGTATTTCCAGCCAAACATTTGCTCAGGATTCAGTCTTAGAGGGCTTGGCTGCCCGGCTCTCTGCAATAATAGCCACGCTACTGAATTCGATATCAGACGCCGAGATTCACATTTCTTTGTGCATCGACGATGTGCAGTGGTGCGACTCGCATTCACTGGAGCTATTGACTCACTTAGTACAGAAATGTCCGAATACACTGTTCGTTATTGGAGCACGCCCATTCGAGGTAAAGACAGATCTATGTAGTGAGGAAGCTGCTTTAACTGTCTTGCATAGGAGTGGAAAATTACATTAAAAGACATGGCCCACCAGCTTCTCTATTCAAACAATATTACAGTTTTGAATCTGCAACCACTTGAACGACACCATGTGGAACAGATTTTGAAGGACACATTTCAAGATTATGAGTTTAGCTCCATTGAGCCACAGCTTCTTTCACACATCATGGAAAAAGCACAGGGGAGCCCACTGGTTACCTTGATTCTCATTAGGCAGCTTCAAAAGGAAAAACTCTTTGAAGTGGTTGACTCAATAGCCAAATGCTCGGATTACAATCTTTTTGCGGAGCTCGTTGACAAGGGCGTATCTTCGGTTGTAGTTGCACAGCTGGATAAAGTGAATTCAACCTTGCGACGCATTTTGAAAGTGGGGGCCCTCTCTGCGCAAAGGTTCAGCATTGCGGATGTTTTAACTGTGGTTCGGATGATTGATTCCGAATGTGAGCTTACAACTGCGGCCGAACTCGTCGAATTTATTCGCCAAAGTGACACGTTTGACCTGATCAAGATCAGTGAAACGGAGGACGAAGTGCACTTTTCAAATTACTTAATTCAACAGGGAGTTTTGTCAGTGATGCTAGCAACGGAAAGACAAACCATTCACCTGGGCTTTGTTGAATTGTTTGAAAAGAAACTGGAACGTATGGATCCCAAGAGTCCCAAAACTGCTCCAGTGCGCCATCTCCTTCTTTCTCATCTCATGCAGATACCTGGAGAAGATGAAAAGAAGCGCAAACATGTGTATCAAGCTTTCCTTGATGCTGCCGAAATGCGGCAGACTGTGGAAGCATTTCACTACTTTGACTTATATAGCTCAATCAAAATATCGGAAGAGCCTGATAAAAGCTGCTACAAAATTGTTCGCGAGTGCCGGTTGCTCGCCCAGCTGTATTACGACAAGGGCGAACCAGCGAAGGCGATCCAAAAGACTCATGAAGCCTTTCAAGCCCTGGGATGCCGTAGGAAGTACTTGATTGGAACTAATTTGATGCTTCTGTTATCGGCTTGCCGGCTCGTCAAGGAAACCGAGAAAGTTCTCCAGCTTGAAAATTCTGCAAAGCGAGAGGCTGCTGTCCGAGCTTTCTATTCAACAACGTTTCCAAAAGCTATTGTCAAAATGGATGCAAAAATACATCCAGAAAGCAATCGGGCTTCAACTGACGGACAAGGCGATTCAAATGAGTTTCCCTTTGCTGAAGAAATTGAGGCTTTATTATGGACCGCAGGAAGTGCCTGCTTATCGTTCAAGCCCAATGTTCAAGGGCTGCTACTTAGTTTATTGTATCTGGGACCCGCTATGATAGCAAAGTCAGACCGCGACTTTCGACTTTGTCGTTATTTAATGGGGATGAGTATGTCCGCCTATGCATTTGGTTTTAAAAAGCTCTCTTCAATATGTCAACAAGTTGGACTCCCAATCATGAAGGAATTGCTTCAAAAGGATGCAGATACTCTAACCGAATACCAATCGTACTTATTTGTAAGCGCTCTTGAGCTTTCATCACAATTGAGCATGATGAAAAGTGAATATGCAGAAGCTACGAATGGCTTTCGACTTGCATACCTTTATCTTGCTGAAAAGGGACTCGGCTCCACAGAAAAGGCATTTTACTTGAACAAGAATGCTCGCCAGATTCAACACCTACTAGGGCTCCACAATCAAATCTTGTTTGATTGGGAAGTCGATATAGAAGTGTTTCAACTTGATAATGAAAAGTTCCTGCGAAGTGAAACGCACCTGTTTCGAGCATCATCGTTGTGCTATATAGCCGAATTTCAAGAAGCATTCGAAATCTATACACAAAGTGTCGCTTTTATTCATGGTGACGCCATCAGCAATATTGGAAAGAATCGACTTTTATTCACATACGTGAACTGTATAAGGATCATTGTCTGTCAAGACCGCGTTTCCTCCTCAGACTCACATCTTGTACAGCAGCATTTAATGGATATTGATTCTTGCTTTGCTAATTTGAGTCTGGTAGGTTCAAATACTCCATGTCGAGTCATCTAACCATTCCTTACAGAAAATCTCGATTGCAAAAGATGTTCTTGTGCTTCTTCCGATCTTTATTGAGTGGGGGCTGTATCTGTATGAAAGGTCCAAGCTGAATCAAAACCATCACCGATCAAAGGTAATTGAAATCATCATGTTCATCAAGAAACTCTTTGTATACCCAAAAAATTCGGCGTGGACTTACGCTCACGGAATGTCAAAAGCAGCACTCGCTATCTGGAAAAATGCAAACTTGTCCACGTTCATCGATCTTGCACAACATTCAATTGTCACCGCAAAAAAGGAAGGAGCAATACCAGATGTTCAATATACTCAGATTCTTCTAAGGATATGGTATGCTGGAATGATTTTGCAAAGAGATACTTCTGAGCTTTTGGAGAAGCGACGACAAAATCTGCGACGAAAACTATTGTTTGAGCATGACACAGGCATTGACTGGGAAATTATGTTGCTTGATTCATTTCTTCAATCAGATGTGTAAATAGAACTTGATGAGACAGTGGCAACAGGAACGCAAGTGAGACTCCCGGAGTCTGCCCCACATCGCACATGCGGCGTGACCCATCTGCCATGCACACAATTTTACAAGCAGAAAACAGTGGGGGAGAAAAAAAATATTCCTTGAGAAGCGCACATGACAGACAACGTTCGAGACAAAATGCCTCTGGATGGCGGTGGCCGTGGGCGCGGTGGAGGGAGGTGGAGAGGTGACAACAGAGGGGGCAGAGGCCGAGGAGGCGTGCAACTGGATGGAACAGAGCGTGGACGTGGTGGAAGGGTTGGAGATTTCAGTGAGAGAGCAGGCTCAGGATCCAGTGAACGCGGGGGGTTCATGCGCGGCGGAGGTCGCGAGAACAGCGGAAGTGGAACGTGGCGGGGTGGACGCGGTGAGCGCGGCGGCACTGGAAGCGGTGGAACGACAGAGGGATTGGGACGAGACGATCAAAGAAGCCAACATTACAAGGGCGCGTTTACCATCGAACTAGTCTCAAATACTGATTTGTCGCGTTTTACAGCAACTTTGGCCAACACAAAGGCACACAACGTCTCATCATTCATTACGCAATTCACACCCGTTTGGTTGGCCTGCTGGAAAACGCCTTCCCGTATAAATTGCAATGGTCTTCAAACTTTGCTGATTGCCCTCTCGCGCCTTCCAGCATCGTCCAGCTGCCCCCCGCCTCCAATCAATCATGTGGTGGAAGTAGTGGATGAATTTATCAAAGCCAGCTCTAACGTAGAAGTCTGGAAAGTAGCAGCTGACGTCGATTTGCTGATAAACGTTGTAAACGTGAGTATGTTGTTTTGTTTTTTTGAATTTCTCCTAAACTCCCCGTCACAGCGTCTTCTCAAGTTCTTATGGACAACTAATCCATCTGAAGTCAAAGACGGCCTTGAGACCATCCTTTCCCTTGCGGGTGGCTGCCTGTCACTGCGGCACCAAGACCATCGAAAAATTAACAATAAGATTACGGAGCTCTTTGATGAGCTGGAAAAGCCTTGGTGTATCAAATTTAGCACGTTCGAAGACCTGGGTCTGCTTACTCGACCAAACATCGTTAGTGACGCAAAGTTTGATCACGCAAATTGGCGCTCTGCGACGATTGGATGGCTTCGCAACCAGTCTGGCTTCAATCCGTATGCGCTTCCTAAAATGAGTGTTCCTGGTGGCCGAGGAAATGGTAAAGTGTCTGTTTTATCTTTCCTCCCTTCATTCAAGAGGAATGTCAGGCGTTTACAACGGGCCAGATGAATATATCAAGACAATCACCCAACTTATGATTGCGATCACATTTGAGGAAGGTAACAGTGCCTTGAGTCCGCTTTGTCGGGTTCGTAACGAAAATGGGACGGAGTGTGGCAAAGTGCTTCGAGGCCTGGATGACACTTCAAGTTCCGCTTCAGGCAACTTGCAATGCATCAAGAAGAGTTGCCAAAATCGCGTTGTTCTTTGCTGTGTTGATAGACGGCACAACTTTGGTCTGTGTGGCCCTTGCGCGGAAATGGTTCGGCAGGGACTCCTGGGACCAGCGGGCCCCATGGCTTCAACTCAAATATACGATGGAAACATTGCAAAAGCGACATTCGATGGTCGATTGTTTGTGTCGGACGTCGCTTCTCGGAAGCCACCTCAAATTGCTCCCAACTGGAGGACAACAAAGCGTCTCCAAGCGCCAAATTTGATTGCTTTAGTTCAATTGCCTGCCCGCGGAAGTGCTTTGACGACAGATATGAAGGTTGTGTGGGCCGAGATCGTTGAACATTCCAGGTGCGTCTTTTCTTCTCTGCACAATGATGCATGCATTTCTTAATTTTTCAAAAGGTATTTGCGCGAAGACGAAATGCGGAAACAAGGAAAGCTTTCTGTTTCGATCCTGCAGCTTGAAGATGTTGTTGTGGATAGCCTGATAACATCGGAACTATTTCGGGCTGGAGACGCTATTTGTATCATTGATTGCCAGACTTTCGTTCCGGAATTTATTCCCGTGCTCAAGGCTCTTGAAATGTCGAGGCAAATGAAGCCTCTTCCTTTTTTAGATGGCGCACTCCTGAATTTGAACTTCGGAAAAAAAGCTCGCTCCATTACACAAGCTCAAGTACAGGCAGTGGATGATGTTGATATCATTGATAATCTGCTCCTTCCAGAGACGATGGAAGGAGGAGATATCACGGTGGATGGCACAACAAGGACTCAACTTTACAAATTGGTTGCGGAGAGCGATTTGGAGCCCATTGTGCAAATACGCCGCTATCAATCAGGCCGTCGTTTGTTGGAACAAAAACTGCTGGGACTGGTGCAAGGGGCAACTTTGGACTCTGGCCAGTTTGAAAGTTTCCTCGGATCATTGCGGCATCCAGTTCATTGTACGCAAGGACCACCAGGTTTGAAAGATGGTTTAAACGATCGCCTTTCAAAGTCTTCCAGACTAAACATGCGTTTAATTCTTAATTAGGGACTGGAAAGAGTTATCTCGGCGTTGTGATTGCGCGAGCATTGCTCCTTGTCCGCGAGATTTGGATGAAAGTCTCTCCTTCTATAGCCACTCCTCCATTGCTCATTCTCAGTTACAAGAACCACGCAATCGACGAATTTTTGGTTGACCTTGTAGCTGCAGAGCCACGAGTCTCTATGATACGGATTGGGTCTATCAAAGACGAACGCCTTCGCCCATTCTCCGAGCTCAACATGGCGCAGTCCACCCAGGAAGTTAAAATGGCGCGTAGGAAACTCGAAGAGCTGCATGATATGAAAGCTAATCTAGAGAAATTCCTTGCGGGCGTCTCAACGTTTGGACTTATGAGAGGGATCATGTTTGGTCCCACCTCTGAAGACCCACTCGTCGAAAAGGATCGCAGAAATTCATCATATGAAGCAGCGATAAAAATCAAGGAGGCTTTATTATGGCTCTGTCAGTTTCGGGCCATTCTACCATGTCTGGCGCAAGACAGAATCTCGTTCACTCAAATATCATTTATTCTCCATCCAGAAAGGAGTGAAACCTTTTTGAATATTGATTACGACAGCATAGCGCCCGTTTTACTTCAATGGGAGCGAAGAAAGAACATTCTCCCGAGTTCGATACTACTCAAACTTTATGATGGCATCAAGCATTATAACGAGGGAATGGACACCGCTGAGATTCTCTGGCATTTCATTTCTGGCTTTATCCCTCGTCCCCTGTGTATGTTTCAGACACCCTGTTCTGAGCTTGCAACCTCCAGCAGCGAATTTTGTGACGAACATCGCTGCATGTTCGATAACGAAGGGCCTCAATGTGCGTCTGCAGCGTTGGAAGGAAAGGTGTTTTGTCCTAGCCACGTCTGTCAGTTTGAGGATTGCCAATTCCATCGGTTGAAAAAAATTCAAACTGCTCAGGAACTTGTGCCGCAGCCGTTTTGTGAAGTTCATGGCTGTTTTGTTTGTATCAGGATGAATCTGTCGGCAAACTTGGCTACAGATGACCCCCCACGCAACGTCTGCGAAAAGCATACACTATGCGTAGCAACCTCAGATTTTGGCAGCTTTTGCTCGAATCTTGCCATAACTGAATCTCTATACTGCACTGATCATGAATTCACACAGTGCTCCGCAGTGCGCAGAGCGGGTGAACGGTGTTCGAATAGGGCGATTTCGAGAACCATCGCATTTTGTTATTCGCACAAGGCAGATATCATCGAATGGCAGTGCTTTTCTGTCAGCAAAGTCGACAGTCTAACTGAGGAGGAGTCAGTGTCGGCACCCGAAAGTTGCATGTCGTTGAATGGCAAAGGAAAACCATGCAAATCCAAACCTTTGCCGGGGAAGTCCCATTGCAAAGATCATTTAGTTAAAGTGACAAGACAACCCTGGAAGATACTTGAGCCATTATTTTTGAGTGATCAAGCGTGTTCTAATTCAGTCATAGAAGAACCTTCTGTTGCCGTCGCAGCTGAGCCTCCTTCTGCAGATTTGACAATTGTGGGAGCTTCGACGCCTGGTGCAAGCGAGTCTTATGATATGAGAGGCATCAATGCCATTGCGGAAGTTAATATTTACGACGATTTCGTCACTGTCGATCCCTTTGAAGTCGAAACGGAAAATGAGGACGACATTGATGTGCCGGACCATCTTCTGCATTTGCATGAAGTTTGTACCCTTGAGCAAAGGGATTCTTCACTTGACGATGATTACGAGGTGCAGCCGGAGGAGGGTATGAGTGAGAACTTCGACTTGGTTTCTGAGAAAGCGGATTTTGTTTCTCCACACTTGTGGGGGTGGGAACTCTCGTTGGACGAGCGCTGGGCGATGTGTCAGGATGCCATCGCATTTGTAAGTGATCTAAAGCAGGCATTTGATGCCATAATTCGCAAAGAAACGGATAAGTCGCGACGCGAGCTTCACCATGCGGAAGTCCGCTCTCGGTCAAGGGTGTACGAAGGAAAATCGGTGATTGGTGGCACAATCGTAGGCTGCATTTCTCGGCTTGAAGCCATTAGGAACACGAATCCCTTCGCTATTTTGGTTGAGGAGGCATCGGAGGTGATGGAACCCCTCCTTTTTGCCTGTCTTGGCAAGTCTACTATAAAATTGGAAATGGTTGGCGATCATTTTCAATTGCAGCCGTCCATGATGTCAAAATTTGAATTTGAGCAGGTGAGTTTTGGCGGTTGTGAACACTTGGTGCTGATTATTCCCGTAGGTCAACAAGATGAATATTTCATTATTCGAGCGCCTTGTTCGTGCCCCCACGGGATACAAAGTTCCTTTGTCCGTACTGAGCATTCAAAGGCGCATGCGGCCCAACATTGCCGATCTTACTCGGGATTTTTACGAAAGCGTGACGAAAATTCTTGATCATGAGCGTTGCATGACGCGAATTATTGGAGAAGATGAGGTGATTCGTGGAATTCAGCCGCGACTCCTTGATTCGACTGAATCGAGAGGATGGGAAGTTCCTGGATTAAGCTCCAATTTGTTCTTTTGGGTGCGTATACGTAGGATGGGTCTACGTGCATCGGAATTCTCATAATACCTTCCAACTCAGACTCACAATGGTCGCGAAGAGCGAGCCTCGGTGGGCTTGTCAAAAGTAAACAGGACAGAGGCAGAGATGGTATACCTTACCCAGCGAAATTTACGCCTGACAAATGAATTATATAGGTCTGCAATCTTGCTTTATTTCTCGTGACAAACGGAGTTCCCATCACTTCAATCGCAATCATAACTCCTTACAAGGGTCAAATGACGGAATTACGTAAAAGGCTTGAAAATCCTCCTTATCGCCTCATAGCATTCAAGAATCCGAGGAATTCTTTGATTTTGAGCACAGTGGATCGCTTTCAAGGCGATGAATCTGACATTGTCATAGGATCACTGGTTGTTGATACCAATACGAAGTCTCCATTTGCAAGGCTTGTCAATCGTATGATTGTTCTCAATTCTCGGGCGCGCATCGGTTTTTATCTTGTCGGGAACATCGGTTATTTTGAGAAGAACAGTGTCGAGCATTGGTCAAAAACAATCAACAAACTTATTGAGCCGTCTCCTCTACTCCTCCCCGGAAAGGACGCTGAAGATGTTGGTATCTACAAGGAAAGTCGTGTTGGACACGGGTTGCCATTGTGTTGCCCTCAGCACCGAGACTCGACATTGAAAGCTGAATCAGCAAAAGAACTAAAACTCGGCTTTTGTAACGTTTTTTGCACGTCAGAGCTTTCTTGCGGGCATAAATGTGGCCAAAAATGTCACTTTCCAGCCCTCAGCCATCAGAAACAGTGCCCAGTGCCTATCGAATCACCATGTGTTCGGCATCCTCAAATGATTGAATGTGCGAAATTGTTTTCGCTTGCGAAGATTTCTACAAGGAGCGGGATTGACGCTGCCAAAAGCCTTTATCGGTGCGATGTGCTTGTGGAGCTTCAACTTCCATGCTTACACAAGAAGCGATTGGATTGTGCGAATGAAAATGAAATCACGTCAGGGTTGCATTCGATTCCTGTAAGTGATGTGGCTGGTAGATTGATTATGTTGGGCTGAAGTAACATT
The DNA here is from genome assembly GCA_025201725.1 of Chytriomyces sp. MP71. Taxonomy (NCBI): domain Eukaryota; kingdom Fungi; phylum Chytridiomycota; class Chytridiomycetes; order Chytridiales; family Chytriomycetaceae; genus Chytriomyces; species Chytriomyces sp. MP71. Next base: position 31,875 of record MU614595.1, read on the forward strand.
GCCAAACAGGTCTGCAACGAGCCTTGTTTAAGCCCTTACATCTATACAACGTGCAAACACGAGTTAAAAGGCATGTGTCACCAGATAACGAAATATGTCGCAAATCCTGGCAGTGTGCCACAATGTTCCGATGACGTTGAATATTCTCCGCCTTGCGGGCATTCTCGGAACATTCCATGCTATTTGTACCAACGGTATTTATCGGGAGCAACAATTTACGTTTGTCCTGCGAAAGGTGTGTCGCCCTGTTCGTTTTGAGTGGAGTAATAATGGCAACACAAACAGTTACCATTTCTTTGCCGCGTTGTTATCATTCCACCCAAATTTCCTGTGATCACGCTTCTAAGCTGAATGGATATGCCGGACAGACGGTTCAAAAAATCGGTCGCGTCGACGAAGGTGTCCAATATGGCCCGGTTGATGCTCTGTGCAATCAATCAGTGTCATTCCGTCGAGTCTGTGGACATGTGGAGACGATGAAGTGTGATCGCGCCTTCGCTTTGACCGTAGGAGCTGGAGTTTGCGCGGCGAAAGAGACCATCACCAATCCGTTCTGTGGACATGCTGCAGTTGTTTCGTGTTCAGAGAAGCGAGACATTGAGGATCAGCTAAAACAAAAGTCCGCGAAGGCTCCTTCACCTATTGATAATGTATCAGAGGGAGGAGCCACGTTGTATGGATTGATTCGTGCCAAAGCACATTGCTCGACAAAAGTGACAGTGACTCGAAAATGCGGACACTTCGTAATTCTGAAGTGCTGGGAAAGTGAAGAGCCCTTGTCGCCCTGTCGCGAAATCGTCACTGTGCAAAGCGGACTTTGTGGACATTCAATTCAAGTAGCGTGTAGTGACTGCGTCTTCGTCGCCTCCGTTTGGGATCAAGAAGTCGTCAAGCCTCCGGAATTCACACTGCTGATGGAAAGGCATATTTTGTGTGATGACGCACCGGTTCCTGTCAACATCAACCCACTAATACTCCCTTCCTTGTTGTCATGCAAACTTCCCCTAATTGTGAAACGAGCTAGCTCATGCCAGCATCTTGTCGAAACAGTTTGCAGCAGTGCGTTCAAGCTGCTTTTGAATGCTACTCCAATCAAAGGCCTTCAGCCCTGTTTGGAACAAGTTGTTGTACAAATGAGCTGCGGACATTCTCGATTGATTGAGTGTGCGAATTCTGGGAAATCACATCCTTGCAATCAAGTGGTTCGGAGCAAGTGCTGGAACTTTGAAGCTTGTGGCTCTGTGGTTGAGGGTCTTTGTGGGCGCAGTGATACTCCGCGCTGTGAGTTACTGACCTTGTGGACTTGTAATTCGTCGGTGCATACGTTCCACCTTGAAAACTGCTCCAACGGGTTTCCTTCAGATTGTCCGTCGTGTATTTTGGATGCTATCGATTGTTTTAGGGACGCTGTGGCTTCCATGATGCTTGCTTCGGATCCTTTTGTGACAGACAACAAGATCACAGTTGTTCCCTTTCAACAAACTGATGATGCTTATGCCGTAATTGAACGGTCTAAGAGTTTATTGTCTTCGGTTAAGGCGGTTTTGGAAGATATGTCCCCGTGGGATCGTCCAATTCTCTCACCTGCGGTTATTTACGGCTTTATTGAAGTCGACAGTCTCCCGCAGAGCTTCAATCTGCGGTCCAACATTAAATTCCAAACGTTCAATGGAATTCGTATCAGGTTGTGGACTCTTCCAAATCTCAAAAAAGTCATTGCAAGTTTGATTGGCAGCCAAGAAAAGATTCTGCTTTTAATTCACGGCTTTACTGTGAAAGTTCTCGTAAATCCAAAAGATCTGCCTACCATTGTGGCAAATGGTGGCAGCGGGGAGAGCAAGAAGAAAACGAAAAATCAATCTCGAGTGGCGCAGTGGATCAATCAACAAACAAAGGTCAAGTCTTATGATTCTCTGCAGTATTCTACAGAAGGATGGGAAAATCATGTTTTCTGGGAGCCTTTCTGTGTTGTCGGCACGGGGATTGTGAAGGCCTCGATAGACAATTTGAACTCGTGGATTGAAAACCGAAGGTTTCCCCTTCGTGACAGCCAATCGCGAGGACCCAAATTAATTCAGTATAATTCGCCGCAGGATTTGAGCCAATCGCCTGCCTTGAATCGTAGCCACTCCGAGCTTGATACAGCACTTTCTGGAACTCCTGCTTATGAAATCAAGACAGATTTGTCTTGGAATTGCAACACGCTGGGACTGTGGGGTAGTTTTTCACCTGCAGTCGAAAAGGAGTTGCTGTCAAAACTCGTGTTCGTCCTCAAGGCCAAGTCAAAGCAGTTTAAAAGCCCCTACGATGGCGTGAAATATCTTGAAAGTTTGTCGGAAGCTCTTTCGGTACCTGAATTGAAACTATTGCTCGCTCTGGAAATGTCGATAATAGATTCAAAGTCTGAAGCGGAAGATCAACTCATGAGCTACTTGGATGGCGCCATATCAGATCAGGCCCATCCACTCGTTGCTGTTGCTGTTGCGCGGATTCTTTGTCAGCCTGGGCAACGAAAGACTGATATCTTGAGAGCATTTGTATCAACGTTTGGCCAGCCCGCGAAACTGTGGCTGTTGCCCACCGAAATATCTCTGCTTACTGCTGACACGTCGTCCCTTTTCAACTCAGCGGCCCATTTGACACCTTTGACACCCCAACATCTTTGGGAAGATTTGAAAAGGAAGGAAAACGTTACTTCGGCTGCGATGGACGAATTGATGGATCTTGTCGGTTTGAACCGCGTCAAAATCTCGGCAATTGAGCTTTTTAAAGCGGCGATTGCATTTAGCAAAATGCCCCCAGCAGCTCGCAAAAAGAATCCGATCTCATTAAACTACTCATTTTATGGAAATCCTGGGTCTGGTAAAACTTCTGTGGCAAAACTCTTCGCGAAACTGCTTCGCGATTGCAAGCTACGGGGGAGCGACACATTCGTTCACTTGAGTCCTCGCGTTCTGAAAGATGAAGGCGCCGATAAATTTATTGAACACGTCAAGAATGCGAATAATGGCGTGATCTTCATTGGTAATAGCTTACATACCTTACCGCCATTGACCGTGTACCTATTGTTTCTAAATTCAAAATTTAGACGAAGCTTATAATCTGAATCCAATTGAAGAGCCAAAAGGTCGAGAAATCACGAACGAGCTCCTTGTGGTTTCGGAGGATCTGCGAGACCAGGTTTCAATCATTCTTGCCGGGTACGAGGACGAGTTAGAAAAGAAGCTCTTCGCATACAATGAAGGACTCAAGTCACGATTTCAATCCATCCTTTTCGAGGACTTTGATCAACGCGAGCTGGAGCACATTTGGAACAAGATGTTGAAAGATCGCGAGTGGACAGCAGACGATCTGATTGGCCCCTTGATCAGCAAAAAATTAGTTAAGTCCGCAAACCGCAAGGGTTTCGGAAATGCGCGTGACGTACGAAGCAAGCTGGAGGAATGCTGCAAAAGAGCGTACGCACGTGACGATTGGAAGGGAGATATGATTTTGCACTTGGAGGATGCAGTAGGAGTCAACCCGATGCAGAATCCGAAATTGCTTGCCCTTCTGGAGGAACTCGACCAGCAAATCGGCTGGCATAGTGTCAAGCAATCTGTCAAAGAACTTGTTGCTGTCTGCGAGAAAAACCATGAACGCGAATTGAAAGGGTTGGACGCGTCCACTGTTATTCTCAACAGGTGCGCTGACTTTCGTGCCTCTCCTCCGTATTTCTTACTTCCAACTTCAGATTGTTTTTGGGCAATCCAGGAACAGGCAAGACAACTTGTGCCAAAATGTACGCCAAGATTCTCAAACAACTGGGCTTCCTATCGAAGGGTGACCTCGTCCCGACCACCGCTTCAGATTTTATTGGCCAGTACATTGGACAGTCACAAACTAAGACATCCGCGATAATTGAGAAAGCTCGCGGAAATGTCTTGCTGATTGACGAAGCGTACGCACTGGATGACAATTTATTCGGCAAGCAGGTCTTGAATGTGATCGTGGAAAAGGTTCAAGGCTCTGAGAACGACGACATTGCGGTTTTACTGTGCGGTTACGATGGTGGGTGTCCAAACGTCCATGGCCGACACGCTGACAATCGGTTTCAGTTCCGATGATGGCCATGCTGCGCAATCAAAACTCGGGTTTGGCTCGCAGATTTCCCCGAGATTATGCCTTTGAATTCCACGATTATTCGGACTTCGAGCTGATGCAGTTATTTGACTTCGAGTGCAAAAAGCAAAAAGTCACAGTTGCCTCGCATCTGGTCAAGAGGCAAGCAATTGAGGCACTTGCTAAGCAGCGCCAGATGCCCAACTTTGGAAACGCTGGCGCCGTCAATTTATTGGTACGCAGTGCCATCTCAAAGGCATCCGTGCGTCAAGTTGCTGACAGTGAATTGTGCTTGACTTTGGAAGATTTCGGTGTTCAGGTCGAAAATGTCGATAGGAAAGACCCAATTGAAATGCTGAATTCGCTGTATCGAATTGAGACGGTCAAATCGAGTCTAATTGATCTGCGCAACGCATATATTGTGGCCGAGAAGGAAGGCAGCAAGCTTCCGAACGTGACCAATTTTGTTTTCACGGGGTAAATGAGTTCTTGTTTTCGGCAAGGTATTAACTTATTATATGTTGTGAAACAGATCCCCCGGAACTGGGAAGACGACGGTGGCGCGCGTGATGGCTCAGATTCTGTATGAGATGGGAATTCTCTCCACAAACATACTGGTGGAGACGAGTGGCCTCGGTTTGACGGGAGAGTTTATAGGCCACACGAAAAAACGAGTCGAGGTAAAGCTGGGCGAAGCCCGCGGCGGAGTCTTATTCATAGATGAAGCGTATGAGCTTGGCAAGGGTCACTTTTCAGACGAAGCCCTGACGTCCATTGTCGCGGCCATGACGAATCCAATCTATAGAGGCATTGTCATCATTCTCGCTGGCTATCAGAAGGACATCGACCAGATGCTGGACAAAAACGTCGGAATGAAGTCGCGCTTCACTCGATTCTTCCATTTTGAGGAATGGACGCCTCAGGACTGCTTGCGCTTCTTGTCAGACCGAGCTGAAGCTGAAAATTTCTTGTTGGACGACGAGGTGGAGGCCTACCTGCTACCTGCTGTCCAAGAGCTGATTGAGTTGCCTGGATGGGGCAATGGACGCGACGTTATGCACATGTGGAATGAATCTCTTGTTAAACGCTCTTCTCGTGTAATCAAGAACCCTGAAACGCTCCAGAAGACGGTGGCTCTTAGTGATGTTCAAGTTGCGGTGGAGGCCATGTTGGAAGCTCGCCGAAAGCAATCTAAAGGCATCATGTCTCAGCAGCAACCATCTTTGCCTTCACGAATTTTTGCACCACTACCCCCTTTGGCTTCCCCACAGTTTACGGAGTCCCATCAAGAGCGACAGGGGTCTGACATCAAGGAAATTCAAGACGAAAAAGAAGACGAGGAGGAGCTGGCAGCTTCGGATAAAATTTTGAAGAAACTTTTGAATGATTTGCATGGTTCAGATGAGGTTGCGTTTTCCCCGTGTCTCAATTTCGCCTGAAAGCCATCCCCCTATCAGTGCACTAGAGATCAAGGAGTTTCTGACGAAGCGTGGGCCGAGCTCGATCTTGTCAAGCTGCGATGCAAAGAAGAGTTGGAACGCGGTTACAAGGAGTTGGAGGAGTTGCTGCTGCTCAAGAATGAACAGGAACGCGAGCGCAAGCGCAGTGAGATGGAACGAAAGATTCGGGAAAATTTGAAAAAGAAACAAGAGGTGCAGGCGCGCATTCGAAAGCTCTGTCTTTGTCCTATGGGGTACGGTTGGTCTAAGGTGTCTGGTGGATGGCGTTGCGGTGGAGGGAGCCACCTTGCGACAGAATTGCAGTTCGAAAGGAGCTTCATTTAATTTGCTTCATTTAATTTAGCAAGTCCCAATCTCTTTGTTGAATTATCGTTTTGAAGCAACGTTCCGGAAGTGATGTGGGCAGATTGAAGCGAACAGCGCTGGCTTCGTCGGCCAAGAGACAGCGCGCGAAGCCGCCGGCGTAGTCGTCGACTTAATTCGAAGCAAAAAAATGGCCGGTCGTGCCATTCTCCTCACAGGTGCCCGCACAGGAACTCGGTAACAAGTCCCCTTCTGTCCAATGGTCGGCAGCGACGTCTTCTCCACAGAGATCAAAAAGACGGAAGTCCTTATGGAAAATTTCCGCAGAGCCATCGGTAAGCGGCCCATTCATTTGCCTTTGTTTTTAACGACAAATTCCATGTTGACAGGACTGCGTATCAAGGAGATAAAGGAAGTCTACGAGGGTGAAGTTACCGAGCTGACACCTGAGGAGACTGAAAACCCTCTTGGTGGATACGCAAAGGCGGTCTCGCATGTTGTGATTGGGTTGAAGACGGTCAAAGGCAACAAGCAGCTTAAACTGGATCCCATGATTTACGAGAGCCTTCAGAAAGAAAAAGTGCAAATTGGGGATGTTATTTACATCAAGGCGAGCACTGGAGCCGTCAAGGTTCGTTGCGAGCTCACCGGTTGTCTCACGGCATTGGCTAATCTGTCATTACATCCAGCGCGATCAGACGGTTTTGCCACTGAATTCGATCTAGAAGCGGACACATATGTGTCAATGCCAAAGGGCGAGGTGCACAAAAAGAAGGAAGTGATACAGGACGTGACGCTTCACGACCTTGATGTTGCTAACGCGAGATTTCAGGTGCACGTTCCAGTCATTCTTCAACAAAAGCTGAAAGTTCTCACGATAGGGCGGTCAGGACATCCTCTCAATCATGAACCAAATTACAAAGCCAAAAAAGACGGAAATCACTGATAAGCTACGCAAAGAAATCAACAAAGTTGTCAACAAGTACATTGAACAGGGAAGGGCAGAACTCGTTCCAGGAGTCCTTTTTATTGACGAGGGCCATATGCTGGACATTGAATCAGCCGGGCACTCGAGAGTAGCCTCAGCCCCATTGTTGTATTTGCAATAAACCGCGGTATGTGTACAATCCGCGGTGCGGACGACGTTGTGAGCAACCAGCTTCTAACACCTGGCAACATCTTAGCTCGGATCAATGGCCGAGATGAGATAGAACCTGAAAACATTGAAGATGTGAACGAGCTGTTCTATGACGCAAAAGTAGTGCGAAGATCTTGGCCGAGCATGCAGACCGGTATATTTCTTGAACGACTTTTGCAAAGTTTGGACGCAATATTTTTCATTATAACTTATTTCATGTTTAGTTAATAAATGACCAAAAAAATTGAACTCTGTTCCTATGGTGCAATGTGGCGAGGTTGCGCAGTTGAAACGCTGGTCGTCGCGAAGGTTCATGCAGCGGATTTGTTACTGCGCAATTCAAAAAAGTTTCGCAAAGTGAGTTTGGGGTATCCACACGACGCCACAACCACATACGTCGTGTGTACTCACACCAGCCCTCTCCCGCCAATCATAGATGCAAATCTTCGTGAAAACTCTCACGGGCAAGACCATCACCCTCGAGGTCGAGTCCTCAGACACCATCGAGAATGTCAAGGCCAAGATTCAGGACAAGGAGGGCATCCCCCCTGACCAGCAGCGCCTCATCTTCGCAGGAAAGCAGCTCGAGGATGGCCGCACGCTTTCTGGTAAGTTACGGCAGTCCCTGAATTTTTGGGGCCGGTGGCACCCTTTGGTTGGCCCAGGCCCTTGTCGGCCCGATCCCGTTTCCCATACTTGTTTCGCCCGACACTCCTTCCTCAGAGTTTGTTGACTCGACGGTGTGATGCATCGTGAAAGATGGTCGGAATTATCTATTGCGGCTGGATATTTGGTGCTTCCCCACTTTTTCCTCTCATGAAAGTCTGGGACTCAAAAATCTGATGCGAGTCATCTTCAAATTAGACTACAACATTCAGAAGGAGAGCACCCTCCATCTTGTTTTGCGTCTCCGTGGTGGTATGCAAATCTTTGTCAAGACCCTGACAGGAAAGACCATCACTTTGGAGGTTGAGTCTTCCGACACTATCGAGAACGTGAAGGCCAAGATTCAAGATAAGGAAGGCATTCCTCCTGACCAGCAACGTCTCATTTTCGCCGGAAAGCAACTGGAAGACGGCCGTACTCTCTCTGACTACAACATTCAGAAGGAGAGCACCCTCCACCTTGTCCTCCGCCTGCGTGGTGGCAATTAAAGTTACGCTGTGCTGTTCCTGAATGTCACTTTAATGTTATGTACTTCATGGAGCGTTTTCGGTGGCGTCGACCTTCAAATAAAGTTGAGAGGGAACGCTTTCAAACGCATAGCCGTTTAAAATCTTTTTATCTCAGCAAATAAGCACTCTATTATAGTGGAAAAAGAAAAGCAAAGCAGGCTCAATTATGCAACACAGCGTACTTTCTAGCGCCGGTGTTCCATAGGGTTGTATCCCCCCGCTCCTCGTCATGGTCAAATCGAATCGTGCGCGGCCTTCGCCTTCTGACTTCATTCTCAAATAAGCTATCTTCTGGGTATGCGGGGCGCGTGTAGAAATACACTAAGATCGCGATGAGGTGCAGTATCAAGCCACCGCACGCGCACAGCGCAATGAAGCCAACGCTTGACAACGGTTGAGGTGTTGGGGAGAGCGGGTCGGAAGACGCCTGCGGCATCCTCATAGGGCCTGTTGGCGTGTGCGATTCTGAATGGGTCGCAGTGGTTGGTTTTGAAGTGGTTCTTGGTATGGTGGTGCTGGTGGTGGTGATGGTTGATGCCGCTGCGTGTGATTCAGTGGATGTCAATGCAATCGATGACATGGTGTCGGGAGAATCAAGGGTGAGTGCTGCTGTCGTGGTTGCGGCAGGGAGTTCAAAGCTTCCGTCTCTGGTTGATGTGGGAAGCTCAGATATCCCGATCGTCGGATCAACGGGAGGCGATGTGGGAAACTCAAACGTCTCTGTCGTCGGTTCAGTAGGAAGAGATGTGGTTGTGGTTGCGCTCTCGGAGGTAATGGCGTCCTGCCGACGCAGTGGAGCGCGCGAGGCCTTGGCGCAAGTGCCCCATGATGCGGTCAATGAAAACGAACTTAAGTCTACCGGCATGCATACAGATCCCTTCCCGCATGGTTGGCTGTCATCATTCACGCTGCATACGTTGCCCAGTGCTAAGGTTGCCGCAAGGGAGCGCACTGACAGCGAGATGAGCGCGAGACGACCACGGAGAACCTTCATTCTGAAAGGGATAAGTGTTGATTAAATGACCTTTAATGACCTTTTTCTCCAGAAGCAGAAACTTCAAAAAAGAAATTAGACCAGAATGTCACATGCCTCTTCCATCGGACAAGGCGTTTTGCCACTGATTATTTTGCAGGCGATTGTCGGATCGCAGCGCAGGAGTCCGTTCAGCGACAGTATGTCCCCTATCCCAGTGTCGACGCAAGAGCTGAATGTGGTGGACACAGTGATGTCTGAGAGTTTGTTTATTTTGTTCAATGTCGCATACTAGATTATTCCTAAATTATAGATTACTACCCGTTTTTAACATTTATAATAATAGATTATCTTGATACACATATAATTAGTACATATTTTTTTTTATATTTATATAGTTGGTAACTCTAAGGAAGGTGTACAGCGGTGCTGCATGCGGGGAGTGGGAAACAAAATTATACTGGATAGCATCAATGAAGTGCCCATTTTCTGTGCTGTTGTTTCAATCCCGTCTGTCACCTCCCCGTGTGGCTTCATACTCGCGATAAGCAAACTGGCACTGCGACAGCGAAAAGAAAAATACGATGATTCCCAAGAGGGTTGGTAGCGCTGTGAAATACGAAACATGAGCGATAACTAATATCTGAAGAACGGCACACAAAAAAAGAGGGACTCAACTGTGGACATTAAATATCAACGGAAGTGTCTCCAAAATCCCCTTGATACCGCCATTCCCTCCAATGGCGCCAAATCCAATGATATTCACGGCAATCATGAGCAAAATATTGGCCACGGCGCCAATGCCGCACAGATGTTTGTAATACGGCCAGGAGTCCCATAGTTTAGGCGGGAAGGCCTTGAGTGCAAGGGTTTCAGGAATAATGAAGATGCTCACGAGCCAGCCCCACGCGAGGAGGTTCAAATCTGTGTAGAGATATCATTTATCTCGAGTAAACAGATTAGCCGAACCCACCCAAGTCATGCCAGGCCGCCACAAAGGTGAACGTGACGAGTAAATTGATCACATAACAATTGCTCCCCCCTAAAGGAACATAAATATAGCGAATAATCCACCTGTTGAAGCTACGGTGCCAACTCCTCCAAAATCCGCTCGCACTGTAATTGTTGGTCATGCACCGGTTCATGTTCTCGACACTCTCGATCCCATCCAGCAGCGCCCACATGCGGAAAAATCGCCACATTACGAGCAGTTTGAGCCAGACGTGCTTGAGGTTAAAGAAACACAGACAGGCCACCTCGAAAGCCGTGAATTGCTTCCATGCGTCGCTCTTGGCGATTGCAATAACATAGGCGTGATGGATAAACACCTCCATGAGCGCAAAACAGACCACCCAACGCAGGGTATAGAGCGCGAGGGCCTTGGGGTCCATTGTTGCAGGAACGCGTCGCTTCAGTTGCGAAATAAAGTCGTTGAAGGCTAGAATGGGGCCAGCAATATAGAGAGGCACATAGAGGATGTAGGTGAGGTAGCGGAAAAGGTCGTAATCTTCTTCGTTATGCGATATTTCGAGACGGCCAATCGGGCAGTAAGGGTCCGCAGTGTCGCTCTTGCTACATTGGCGGCATTTTTCGGCATGATTCTGTGGTATGTGCGGCGTTCAATTTATACCGCTATGATGCAGCGGGTACTTCACCTCATTCATTCCTTTTCCGGTGTGCCGCCAATAGGAGTCCATATCATAGCTTATCATTTTCAGAAGCACAAAGCGAAGCGGAATCCACCATCGGCTCATTCCGTCTCCCAGATTGTCCAGAAAGGCCAAATACGTTGTTAAAGAACCGAACGCGAAACCCTGGGAAACCAAGAGTCATCAATACTGCCAAGCCTAAGTGAGAGTCAGGATGCCCCTTTACATTGTAGTAATTTGTAGCAAAGAGAACTGCAAGCCCATAAATCCAAGCTAATGCCGGTAGGGCGGCTGATCCCTTTAACATGGACACAACCACATAGTTCCCAAAAAGGACCACCAGCAGCTTGATGAGGCCGGAAACGCCAATATATACAGACAAGAATATACATGAAAAGGAGAGCGAGAGTAATGCGCGTGGAATATATGTAGAGTCACCCTCCCGTGCTTTTGCAAATTTTTGCACGAACGCGGAAAGCGTGATATGGGCAACCATAAGCGAGAACAGTGTGCCGAGGGTTGCGCGAAACCTGGATATACGATGTGATGAATGTGACAAGCCGGGGGCTGTAAGGGCTATAAAGACCCCCTGTATTGGTAGTCTGCGTCGTCGAAGGTGCGGGACACACCGAGCCAGTGGCTCTGAGACAGCCTGTTTGCAAATAGCGGGAACTCAGGCCTAGTTGGTTGCGAAAAGCGCACAATGGCGGTGATCATGAGGCCCATGCACCCGAGCACTACGAGAAGATGCAACGCGAGCTCAGGTGCGAACATGGTCACAGCGCGTCTATCCCCGCGCTGCCCCGCATGCGCGAGCGTCTGTCCCCCGCTCTTGCGCACGGGTGTGGGCGGCAGCTGCTGGTGCGTGGCGGGCGACATCGTATCAGGGATCCCCACTCGCTCGTCCCCTGAAACCACTTCGTACGACATTTTTATCCCCGTTCTTCAAATGGACAGACCCTAAAACAGGATTCCATATTCTCATGCTCTCCCTGTGAATTTATTCGACTTCTTCCAAGGAAATATCTTCGCACTGGCACTCTCGCAATCCCGAATTCTTCGGAATCTAACCACCTGTGCCCAGCAGCGCCGTTTAGAAAACCCGCTTGCATTGACACAGGAAACGGATGTGACAGAGACTCAGTTTGAAGTTGCGGATGTGAAGGCAGAACAGACCAGAATTCAAAGGGCACAAAATACTAGAGAAAGCCCACTTGTCCTTTGGCACATGAGGATATTGCATCCCAGTAGAAACAGTCTGAGCATTCAGTGTGCAGTCAAGAATGTCAGCTTTCCTGCAGGGCTGGAACTGGTTTCGGATAACGTCCATAGGAACGACAACATCAAGAAAAATGAAGCCCTCAAGGAAAATCCTCCAGAATCCATTAAAGATGCCATTGAGGAGTTTGTTACGATTTGAAGAAATTATTGGGGCGAAAAGAAGTCGTTGACTAAGATAACATAGAGCCAGCAAGATACAAAGGCGGTAGAGTGTGTATGTGCAGTGGAATACTTTAATTGTCCGCATTGAGGAGTTTGCATTCCAGTCGTCTCTCTGTACTCTCGCACTTCATATCTTTCTTCCTGTCTTCAGCCGACCCTTGCCACGCTGAGCATTCAGCAGAGGAGGTACTGGATGCAGATGTGGCAGAGATATGGAGATCGCGCGACAACGCAAACATGGCAGCGCATGGGCACAATCTGAGATTGGCGAAATGACTTTAATGCCCCGCCCGATGTGGCACCCCACCCTCTTCCCTCAAGAAAAAGCACACAACTGTTTTCAATGGTGGCCGTCTGGCCGTCTCCACTGTGGCTCCTCATAAAATTATCCAACTTTGAAAGATGACCGAAATGGCTGTTCACGTTCGTGAACAAAACCATGGACCCATCAGTGTACTAGAAAAATTACTTCAGTGATGTAAAAAATGAGAACACAACCATTATTTTCATCCAGTTTCCTCATCTTTTCCCAAAACTTTTTTCTTTTCAAATAATGTATTAAAACCAAAATGAAGTGTGTTGTTCCTTCCACAAATGTTCATTCTAAATACCTCAAATCACCTCCAACGGAACTGTATACAAAGATCCACAAACAATCACATCTATAAATCAATGAAAAGTAGATTAATTCTGCACTCTCAAAAGTAGGAATCCCATAGTTGAAACTGACATGCCCAAGAAACACTTGAAACTTGAGAATCCTGTTTGATTCAATGTCAACCAACAATGAATCGAAGCAGTCATTGTGATCAAAAAGGACCGAGGCCAAAGTCCTTCTAGCTTATAGTTACCAATACCTGGTTTACATTCTACATTATTGCCATCTTACACTATAACACTATAATGCTATCAGTCTTCAATGGTAAAATTCCACCTCCCAATTGCCAATTGATGTAATAGCATGTTGCAGTTGTCAATAACTTGCCAGTAGATTGGAATGAAAATTCTAAACAAGCTGTCACTCATCTTTGAGTAAACGTGTTTTCATTCAAGAAGAATGCTTGACCTGCATCATTCACACTCATAATGAAAAGACCTTGTTGTGTTTCTGTTGATCACTTCTTCAAACACCCAATAAAGCAGTTCATCATCAATTTTGATGTATCACCACATTTGCTATAGATTTGGTCAAGTGCTAATGTAATCAAATTTTGAATTTTGAACCAAAAATGATTTTGCTTTCTCATAATCTTTATATAGTTTTATAGTCACATTGTTTTTGTATTCTTATAGAACAATTTTGCTATTGTTGGTTTTAGTTTTGTAAACCACATGCTCTGTGTCTGCCAAATGAACAACAAGTTCAGTCCAGTCATTCATTTCAGTGTACATTCTTCACACCAACTTTTCATATGGAGGATCAATGATTGTGGTCAAAGAGTCATCAAATATTTTCTTGTTGGATATATGTTTGAACAGCTTGCCAGATGATTGTTTTCTCTCCTGAGAAAATATTGATTTGCATAATTCTTCATCAAGAATCTGGTACATATGCTGGTTGGCGCAGACATAGACCCCTTCCTCTTGAAGAGAACACTTTTGTTCAAGATTTTTCTCAATTTAGATACTGATAGTGTTTTGATGTGTTTTGATAAGCATTTAGAGGGAATGTTACCATGCAGTTGCCAATGCCTGTTTTAATCAGATAAATCTTCAAGTTATAGTAGTTCAAAACAGCATCGTACAATCTTTGATTCATTATATCAACTAGATATGCTGGAACGAGTCATTTCATATTTAATTCTAGTTATGGTAGCATTATATGGCTGACATTCACAATACTCTAATGTTTTTGTATTGATTTCTCCTTCTACCAAGTTATCTGACACATCTCATAGAATGTATACTTTGCTGTCAACATATGGATGATTGTGTAATAAATAGTTATGTCACTGTAAAGATTGTGTTTACTCTTAACACAAAAAAAGCTGGCAAGTCATATTCATCATCAAACTGCCATTCCTTATCTTTTGGCCTACCATCTTGAATATCCCTTTTCTCTTCAAAACATTGTTTACATCCATTCCCCCTTGCTGTCTGCCACTCGCAATGCTCAAATTCTTGACAAATTTGTTCAAACCAAACACCTCCAATGGATGCCTTATGCATCTGAATTAGTTTTGCTATATTTTCTGGAAGTTCTCGTGTTCTTGCCTTGATTTTGGAAGCACAATGCCATTGATTCATTTCTTTGTCACAGTGTTCTTAGGTACAACAGCAGCAGCATATAATTGTTATTCTTTGAAAAGAAAATAAGTTATTAAAAAAATCAATTTTTTTAGACGGAATTAGAAATCTAGTGAGCAAAATAATACTAGGTAAACCTAAATCAAACAGTTTTTTTCAAGTTTATCAAGGCATGGTTTTGATTAATTATATTGATTGATGTGTGGAGCTAATGTATAAGATATTCAAAGTGTGTTTCAAAGTTTCCATCAAGTGGAAAAATTGACATTTCTGATTGGCACATTGAACAACATCCATGTTTCTCAAACATCAATGACAACAAATTTCAATAAAGAACTTACACCAGTTTTGTTCACAAGCAGAAGCACAACACACAATGAGTATGATAATGCCAAATTATTCTTAGAAAAAATATGGGCCTATGGCAGCATGACTCTTTCCTGTCAGAGCATGAACTGGAAACAACTTTTGACACACTAACTTCAACAATGTGCTGAATATCAGGGATCAGAAATACTCCAAAATGAAAGTCAAATTGAGTGTTCAAATTCAGTGATTGTTATGTCAGGTTTCAAATCAAGAAATTCAGACCAACATTCATCAATTTTGTATTATGGGGAAGCTGATCCAACTGTACTCCAAGTTTCAAAAAGATTCAAGACCAAAGAAGACACAACTAGCAGAATTTGTTTGGTTCATTGGTGAAGATTTCAAACTCAGAAAACATCATTCTACAATTATCAGCATTTCTACCTTTTTGAGAACAAATTCCAGACATTCAAGCACATTTCAACAACATTCAGGGATATTTGTCTCAACATTAAATTGATTCTGTCATGGTTTGATTCTAATGATGCATGAAATTTATCCGCAACTGTTTAAATATCCCACCTTTTTGGATCAAAATGCCACAAGATGCTCTAATCCACAATCATGATTCTGTTTCTAATATTGACCAGGATTTACCAGAAATGGGATTGGCATCTAATTCAGATGATTCAATTAATTGATTAGTATGCAATATATTCAACTTTCAATATAAGCAAATGTCATTTCATATCTTTCATTCTTCAATAAAACATCCAATACTGCTTAAGTCCATTCCATTCATTCATCTTTGCTATTTTTAAACACTATCACTTCTTCAGCATCTTCTGCTCTCTTGTGCCTCTGGGCTGCAATAAGACTTGAGATAAAGGGTCACATAATGGTTGCAAGACAAGGCAATAGTTTGTGTTTTCTTGGGTGCATTCAGTGGATTCAGAGTGACAGAGGCAACAACAGGATGAGTGTCTGTGTTTGTCCAGTTAGTAACCCCAAGGAGTTTGCTTAAAGCTGCAAGCAACTTGCGCGCGAGTCTCTTGGCATGAAGCAGCAATACGCACTCACCTTCGAGTTTGTGACACAAGCGTCCCATGCTGTTCTTCGCGCGTTGTGCCTCGAGTTTGGCAAGGCGCTACTAGTCTCGCTTGGAAAACATTTTTCGTCCGAAAGTGTGTTTCTCGCAATCCGATTGGTCCATTGTCTTGTTCACAACTGTGAACAGGAACTTCGCACAAACAATCAAAAGTATAATATTTTCTTTTAGTTCGTCGCAGTAGAGACTGTGACAATTGCAAACGTTTCGAGCACTTTCTCGAGGTGGCACTTTCAGGGCCGGTGCGCTTCCACTCGGTGACGTAACTCGTTTGGTTTGGGGATTCGCGGATTGAGTCTCGAGTGGTGTTCCAGATCAGCATTGAGACGGATACTTAGGTCAAGTTTTGGTGGTCCTGCGCCGACAAAG
The DNA here is from genome assembly GCA_025201725.1 of Chytriomyces sp. MP71. Lineage (NCBI taxonomy): Eukaryota > Fungi > Chytridiomycota > Chytridiomycetes > Chytridiales > Chytriomycetaceae > Chytriomyces > Chytriomyces sp. MP71. The sequence goes on from MU614595.1 coordinate 48,150, forward strand.
AGACACGAGATGACTGCGAGTAGAAGGAATCGGAGAGATTATGTAAGAGGAAAAGAAGGGGAATCAAAGAAATGTTCACTTTTATAGCATTCTGAAATAAATATCGTGTGATAATTTACCTCTTCATTATTGTGTCAATTTTTTGAGTGTTTCTGGAATAATATTGATGAGGGGGTGGCATCCTAGAATAATGCAGATGTTTTAGTTTTTGAAGCAAATGTAATACATTAAGTTCAGGACTTCATCAGAATCTGGAGTGCACTGGTTGTCATCAATATTAAAATAACTTATATTGTTTGTAATTTTATATATAAATTTTGTATCAAATATTACATGTTTTAGTGCAGGAAATCTTTGGATGTATATCTTTAGGATCCTCAGAGATTAAGCTTAAACTAAAGAATGAAGATTTTAAGACTTAATACGTAAAGCTCCTTTAAAAAAATATACAATAGTTCTCATTTCATCCGATTTTTGGATGCTTGGAACCAAAAAGAAGAGGAACATTTACATCTGAAACTCTTCTCAAAGGAACAATCGTGTTTCTAATTCACAGTTGTGTTCATATATGCATGAGTGTTATAGATTTTCCATCTGGTGGAAACTTTCAATCTGTCTGATTGGTCAGTCGCACATACATCAAAGTTGAATATTTTTAATAGTCGCCGCAGTGGAGACTGTGACAATTGAAAATCAGTAGTTCCCGTGAGGGAAGAGTGGGGGGCACGACATCTGGGGTGGATCACTCATCACTCAAAAAACCTGAAGCAAGAATCGGTCGAGCGGACATGCGTCGCCTCGCGTCAGTCGCACTTGTCTCTGGCGCAGCAGCGCTGGACAATGGCGTTGGACGCTCGCCTGCAATGGGCTGGAACTCGTGGAACCGGTATGGATGCCGAGTCAACGAAGAGCTCATCAAGCAAGCTGCCGACTATCTTGTCGACTCGGGTCTCCACCGCCTAGGATATGAATACGTGAGCAGCGTACGCTCCAGAGCTGAGTCTCATCTCGAAACCAGGTGAACGTGGACGACTGCTGGCAAGCCACACGCGACTCAAACGGCAGGATCCACGAAAACCCGCTCACCTTCCCCTCGGGCATGCAAAGCCTCGCAGATTATGTGCACGCGAAGGGTCTAAAGTTTGGTCTCTACTCTTCCGCGGGGACTTTCACCTGTCAGGGCAAACCAGGGGGCCTCGGTTTCGAAGTGCAGGACGCAAAGATTTATGCGGATTGGGGAGTCGATTACTTCAAATATGACAATTGCAACAATGAGGGAATGTCCGACAAGCGGGGCACAATTGAACGGTGCGTTCTGTGATGCTTCGCTGGAAGGACACAGGCCAATTCACAAAAAACACTCTTAGCTATGGAGCTCTGCGCGACGCGCTAAATGCGACGGGACGACACATTAATTATGCTATTTGTAACTGGGGTCAGGCTAACATTTGGGAATATGGCAACTCCCTTGGAAACTCCTGGCGCACAACGGGCGGCATTGAGGATAAATGGGACTCGGTGATGGAGATCATTCACTTGAATCTGTTCCTTGGTAACTACTCTGAGCCGGGTGGCTTCAACGACATGGATATGTTGGAAGTTGGCAATGGGGGCATGACAATGGAAGAGTATCGAAGTCACTTCAGTATCTGGGCTGCTCTCAAAAGTCCGTTGCTTCTTGGCAACAGCCCGACGTGAGCTTGTTTGCTTGAGGTTCTTTTGACGCTGATAAGGTTCGGCTTTCGTTCGTTGAAAGAAGCTTGCCACCAAACCCGAGCACGTTCGAAATCGTGAGCAATCCAGAAGTGATTGCTGTTCACCAAGATCGACTTGGGGTTAGCGCTTTTCATCGCGCTCAATTGGACGACATAATGCTTTGGATCGGCGCTTTGAAAAACGGCGACAGGCTTTTGCTCGTCCTCAACTCCGGAAACACTACAAATGTAGACCTTGACATTGCATTGCATGCTTTTGTTCTGAAAGAGGAAGATTCGATCGTGTCACACAAGTGGAGGGTGGAGGTAATATATTTTGAAGTTCATTCTCCCTTGATGAATCATTCTTCCACAGGTTCGTGACTTATGGTCGCGTAAAACCCTGGGTACTTTCAAGGGTAGAATCCCAGTACGAGACGTGCCAAAGCACGGTGTGAAGATGTACCGCGTCTCAAAGAAGGGCGCTGACAAAACCTTTCCTTCACTAGCCAACGCTCCTCCTGAATTTAAGGACCATCCCATCAAGTATGCACAAGATGAGCCATGGCTGCCATGGCTGTTTGTGTTTGGATCCATGGCGGTGGGTGTTGCCTTCGCCTTGTATCGCATTCATCTCCAGCGTAGGGAAGGGTATGAACAGTTGGCTTGATTCTAGTGCATAAATTGTATTTTGTTTTTCACAATCATTTATCAAGAATTTGGAATTTAAGCGGAAAAGAAATGACTGAGACATCACCACCACAAGAAGACGAGGAATTCTTCCCTGGCCCGCCGCATCTCGTGCGGCCTGTACCGGCGGCGTTCTCGTCGCCTGGATTTCGCAGCCGGTCGACGAGTGCTTCATCAAGCCACGCAAGTAATGCGAGCCATGCTAGCCGATCGCCGCCACGCGCGCGCCTGACTATGCCAAACACGCCCGCGAAGCCGCCGCTCTCGGCCGCCACCATCGTATTCAGAGCTGCATCTGGACCCACCTCCCTCTCGCCAATGCCGCCTCTCCCGAGCGATCCCGCTCTGGCTCATGTGGCTAGCCCGCTCGACATCGGTACATGCTCTGCTTACATTTACACGTATTAGATTGTGCTTCGGAGTCTAACGCGGCTATTTATTATGCCGATGGCATGACAAAGATGCCCCGAACTCCCTCGTGCCTCCAACGACGCCTACGCGCACACCGCTCTCCAATATTTCGCTCTTCAACGCTGTTTCCGCATCTGCACCATCTTTTGTGCTCCGCAAACACGTCGCACATCCGCAGGTAAAAGCACCACTCAGTGCAAGCGACAAGGCTGCTTCGGCATTCAAACGACCCTTTCCCATCGATTTGAACGCGTTTGATCAATCACGCAAATTGATGGGTACGGAAGATGTGCGACTTTTGGAAGGGGAACCTGGTCATGAGGCACTATCACTATCGTTTGCCACATCCCTGTCCCACAATAGCTCTCCAGAGGACGACGATGATGATGATTCTGTCGCCTCTTTAATTGCCTCGTCGCCGTCGCGCTTCGGGCTCTCCGCATTCGGATCGGCGTCAAAGGTGTACCCTTCCACGCCCGTCAAGAAGCGCGACATTCTAGGCTGTCTAGTGACTCCCAATGGAGAAAGTAGAAACACCAATAACATGTTTGGCCCACCATCTATATCTATCCATCGGAAAAGCTCAACGCCATCGGCTTCCCCATTCGTGGCATCAAATCCCCATCATGTCGGCAGCCCATTTTTGAGTCCATGGAGCAAAGGAAAGCCCATCATGCCTTCTTCTTCAGAATCAAACGACATTTTCGTAGCTTCACCTTCGTTCGCTCGAGATTCGTCCGCCGTCGTACAACAACGCCCATTCACATACCTGAGCCGCATCTTCTTACCAGAAGTTGATGACGACGACATGGACGACGGCTACAACGGTCTCAACCTCATCGAAGATACAGACACTCTGATGCATGAAGACGAGAACCTGGACCTCGAAAGAGCCACACCTACCGCCGAGATGTACCGAGCGTCGCGGGAAGCCACCGCGAGCCCACCTCTACCAGCATCAAATCAAAAAACGCCTTCATCGCAGCAAGCAGGAGGGTTCATCTTGCATGGGGCAGGAGTGGGAGGAATGATTGGGATTCCAGAGGATGCGGATCATCTCGTGAGCCAAGCACATGCGCACCTGCTTAATCGGGAAGGCGTCGAGATGCTGAAAGCGTGGAAGTATCACTGTGAGTTCAGCGGGGCACGCCGTTGGGCTGGATAACTGTGGAACTCAAAAACACACACACTAGACCCGCCAATCCCTCTCGACTCGAAGCGAATACCTCATGACCATCTCACGAAATATTATAAAGTCTTGCATCGGCTCGGTCGAGGCAGTTTTGCGGACGTTTTTAAAATCCAGCGACTACAACGCGATACGACCGATACAGCGGATGCCCCTTGTTTTGCCTTGAAAAAAACACGAATGGCCATCTCGGGACCGCGCGATCGCCGAGCCAAAATCGAGGAGCTTGTGATTTTGCAAAAGATTGCTTTAGACCCAAGACTGACGCGCAACGTGGTACAGATAGTGGAAGCATGGGAGCAATATAGTTGTCTCTATTTTGTTCTCGAGTTCTGTGAGCGGGGGGACTTAGCGGAGTACCTAGATCGAATGGAAGGTGGGGTGGAGGAGATTGTGATTTGGGGTATTTTGGGACAAGTTGCGCAGGTTAGTGCCCACCTGCTTTATGTCACGTCAAGGCTGATGATATGAGTGCCCATAGGGTCTCAAGCAAATACATACATTGCAGATTATACATTTGGATTTGAAACCGAGCAATATCATGATATCAGGGAATGGATTGCTGAAAATTGGAGATTTCGGTTGTGCAACGATGCTGCCAGTGGTGTGTGCTGGCTTCATCTGTCTGACGACAACTAACTCCGACAACTAACTCTGATATCAAAGCCAGAAGACTTTGAGAGAGAAGGTGACCGAACCTACATTGCGCCCGAAGTGATGGAGTCCACTTACGGACCCGAATGCGATGTGTTTAGGTGAGTCTTCGCCTTCAGCAATAAGCAGCAGCCCCAGCTAAATTCTCTCTCCCCCGCCTCCATCAGCCTCGGTCTCATCATTTTCGAAATCTCCACAAACGTGATCCTTCCCGAAAACGGAAATCACTGGCAAAAGCTTCGGAGGCACGATTTTAGTGAGGCCATCCAAACGCTGCAACGGGTCTCGCCGCCCCTTGTGGAGTTGATCAAGGGCATGTTACATCCTGTTGCGAAGGAGCGATTTGGGTTAGGTAGGATTTTGGGACATCCGTTCGTAGGGCCTGTTTTGGACGGAGAACCACTTTTTTAGAAAGTGCTAAAAAGTATGTAATAAACTTGTGATGAATACTTTGTTTATTACCTTCCAATGGCACCCACTCTCTTCCCTCACGGAAATTGTTGCACTGATTTTCATTTATCACAGTCTCCACTGTGACGAGTATCAAACGTATCAATGTTTGAATTTTGTGACGCGAAAGAGACAACAGCAAATACCAGCAAGAAAAGGAAGACAGTCGCAGCATCTCTGCCTCGCGACGTGCGGACTCTGTGGGCTAAGATGTCGTCTTCAACAAACAGCCAGGCAGCATCAGTATCGGACGAGCCACCAACACTTTCTCACCAATGAGACGACAACGAGAGTGGAGACTCGGACTTTGATGACCTGTCGCTGGCTCGTGCGCTGGACAAGCAACACACTTTTGAACAGTCCTGGAGTTGAGCTTCTATTTTCCTATACTCTTTACGCATTTATTGACTCATGTTTCATGTAGAAACCCCTGAGAAGGCGGGTTTTTGTCTTTTGGGATTTTGGAAGTCGATGTTTGCCCTTCTGTTTCCAAGCAGAACAAATTATCATTGCAATTATATTACTACTTTGACTTATATTTAAATTCTGTTTATGATTCTCAAGAGGTGAGGCTCTTTTCTTTTTGGTGACAATGGTAATATCACAGAGTTTTTTTCTTCAGAATGTGCATAATACGACTTCACATGTGCCAATCCTCTATTGACTATCAAAAATGCCTATGATGTCCAACAGCTACCAAACAATCTTCAACCTTTGGGACTCGTTATTGGCGATGGGAATTGCTGCCCATGTGCCATCTCTATGGCGCACAGTGGCTTCCAGCTCAATCATGCCATCCTTCGAACATCAGTTATTTGCTACATCCTCACCAATACTCAACATTTCAAAAATGATAACTGCCAAACCTATTCATGCTCTGTTCAGCAAAATTCTTCTCAGATGGCTGGGGAGGCCATCTTCATCATTAGCGCTGCTCTTCTTCTCCAGATCGACATTCAGGTCTTCACTACCAACAGCCACAATGACACAAAATTTATATCTTCACAAATTTTCTGTCCAATCCATCCAACTCAAAAAACATTTCAAATTCATCTTGACACTGGAGACTCCCATTTGATGAATCTTATGCATCCCAAAACTGGGTTTCCACTTCTTAATCCTGAGACAGGAATCCTGATAAAAGAGAGAATTACCACCTGTGAGCCTCATTTTGACACTCTAGCTAAATATGCTCCTACTCCTGTGGTTTGTTTTGATTTCAACTACCAAGTCCATATTTAACAAAATGGTTTGGAGAGACAAACTCCACTCCATCTGCAATAGCTACATCATCAAAATCATCCAACACCAATCAATCACAATGGGTATAAAATTCACAGGCACATGACCTTCTCTAAAAAACATATAAAAGTTGGCTAATTCTGTTTTATCCCTTCTTTTTTCTTTCTCAAAAACAACACAGATGGCTCTGCATTCATCATTGGTGAGATTTTATTTGTTTTATTCATTGTGTAATGCATTTATTTTTAGAATCCATTGATTTCCTTCAACATGTCCTTTGGGCCAAAACATTTCAAAGCTTGGGTTGATGAAAATGGGCAATTGAATGTTTGGAGTCCACCATTTGATTCATTCAACTACAAAAATCTGCCCAAATTACCATCTCCAACAAAGCATGGTTCTCAATGCCCAGGATTTCTGATTACTGTGAAGAGATTTGTGTGAAACTGGAATGCTTGTTTGGGATTTGACATAGGAATTCTGTTAATTCTTATTGGAACAAGCAGCAGTGGACTCGCTGTCTTGGTTCGTGAAATTGAGCCTAACAACATTGTTGTCAACCCATTTGTAAGCATTTCCCACTTCTCCTTCCAATTTATATTCTGAAAAAATTATTTCTTCTAATTTTTGGTGTGGATTTGTGAATTCAGGTTATGTCATGTATTGAGTGCTTGCCATTTTACTGACTTTCATTGCAAGCAACTGTGAAGCGCAGAACAGGGATCTGCGCCAGTGGAGCTTGTAAAAATATTGTTATGGATGAAAAAATCTCTTCAAAATTCATCACAAGAGTCAACAAAATGCAGTAAAAAGGTATGCTTTTCCCACTTCTCCTTTTGATTCAAATTCTAACAAAAATTGTTCTTGTAATTACAATTTGTTTTCTGATATGAATTTAGTATTGATTGCTTGCAATTTATCAAATATACTAATGACAATCCTTATATAGACTGGTATTAACATAAAAGTTGATCCTCTAGCCAAGTTGCATAAAATGTCAGACAATTGGTGTTGCAACCACACCTTTTGCCACACAAGCCCTCACCCAAAGCTGGACAAACCTTCTTGAAGAGGTTGATTCAAGCAACTGCTGCCAGTGAAACTCTGACCATTAAAAGCTCAGATGACATCCATGAGGAGTTCACCATGGCAGAAAGTGAAGAATTTGGCATGTTTTTTGGAGCTGAACTTGGGGGTATCACAGCATGTGAAATGGCACTTCCCTTCAAGTCACTGTGAGTGATGAAGTCAACTGTGGATGCCACATGTTTTCTGCTGGACAGCGTTTCCCTGCCCTTGCTGCTGAAGCTGTTGGTCAAGTGTGGGAGGGACAAACCTTTTCGTGGAATCAGTGAGGCTTCTGTTCTGTGTTGGTTTAATGCTAAAGTATCTTTTGTGGGTTTGCAAGCAATCGTTACATGACTTCAGAAGCAGTCTACTGATCTGATTCCTTGTATTCCTGCTGAGCACCATGACTTTACAGATGAAGCTGGACTCAATGTGTGGGCTGGATTGTTATATTGACAAAGTTGTGAATGGAGAAGTTGTTTGAGGAGTATGGTGGCACTATGAGAATGACAAAACAAAGGGTAGAAAATGTGGACAACCTGTGACAATCACACTTGAGCAAGTGAAGACTGGAGAATGAATGGGAAAAGTTTTTGCCGATACTTTGGCATCAAGGGTAGCTGGATTCCAGGTATGAGCTTTTTAGTTTCCAAACTCATCTAAGCTTTGTGGTTAGGTTGTTAAGACCAAGTTGCGGGGATTAAATAAGGTGAGACAAAACTCAACCTTAACTGGATTGGGTTTTGGAAAGGGTTTTCTTGCTTGTCAGAAAGCTGGGATGAGGGTTTGAGGGTTTGGAAGGGAATAAAGTCATAACACTGACTGTATTGAACTGAAGGGAAGGAAACAAAGGGAAAGGAAGTCAGCTTAAATAGCAGAACTAATGAAAAAATTAAATGAAAACAAAATGAGAAAATAAAGAGATTCCAAAGATGTGTAGCTCTGGAAATAGTTCCTTAGGAGATGTCAATCCTGATCACCCTATCAGGTGCAAAGGAATTAGAAACAAAACTGAACAAATTCTGTGTCATCACTTATTTAACTGAAGAAGCGCAGCAAGGTTCACAGGATTAAAATGAGAGTTGCGGCAAGACTTGGCAAAATGTCAGGACTTGGCGGAGTTTGATTAAAATTAAAAGGTGTGCCAATCATTCCATTATCCGCGAAAGTCCGAAATTGTCTCATAACATAGGTTTTCAGTTTCTTCTTACATTTGACAAGATTGACATGACTCATGAATATGAGGACAGGAATTTGTTAATTGCCTTGGATCATGCAAATGATGCTAGGTTTATTTACCCACTTAGCAATTTTTTGAATTGGACTTTACCATGGAATTGTGGTTTCAAGAATCCTCAAGCCTTCCTACCTCTGATGTTCCATCACCAATGTTTTGGACAGCAATGCCTTACAATACACCAGCTTTTAATCACAACACTGTTGACTTTATTGATGAAGATTTGAGTGAGAAAGTGAGCAAAAATGATTCTGATTCTGATTCAGATGATTCAAGTTAATGATAAAGTTTATTGAATGAAAACATTGTCCTCTTGTTGACTCACATGTCAAACTTTGGCTGCATCCAAACATGCCATATTATTGTGATTATCCTGTGATGCTTCAATGGTGTGGATGCTGTCAAAGTGTGAGTGCAACATGACCTGAGTAGCAATGCAGTTGTCTGCTTGAACCAGATTCTGACACTGCTTCTCTAAGTTCAACATCTCCACAGCCTCTGGCCTGTTTTTGATTTTAGTTCAATTATACAAGAAAAAACAATGCCTTACTTCTTTACAGTCATTCAAGTGCTTTGCCATTATAAGGCAGTGTCCATTGCAATACTCTCCAGACAACCCAGCAACAATACCATTGACCACCCTATCCACAGACCACAAATCTGGTGCCAACTCCAAGCCAGTCACTTCACTCACAAGATTATGCCTCCCATTTGCATTGAGGCAGCACAGGCACTGAAACTAGGCAAGACCTCCCCAGAATCTGATATCCAGAACATTTGCTGCATTTGGATTCTTGACCTTGATAAGTCAGTTCTGCTTGGCCTCCAACATCATAAACCACTTCAATACAATAGATTGCTCCCACACAGGTGACAGCTCCTCCAGACCTCCCAAAGCATTCACCTTAATACCAGCCCCATTTCTCCTGACAAATGCCACATCACCCAACACATACACTCCTGCCAAAAGCCTTGCTAATAACTGCTTTGTCACAGCCTCACTAAGACTGTTGGACAACCTGTTGAAAGCCCAGGTATCAGCTACGATAGTCTGGCCAATTTGGTCAATATTCTTTGTTGAGTCAGAGTGATCACAGCTGATCTGAATTCAACACTGAATATTAAAAAGAATTGATTAGAGAAATATCACTTGCCATATTAAGGTTAGATTTATTGAGAAGAATCAGCTCAGCTCCAGTTTGAAAGCTGCAGTGAGTATTTGCTTTGATCCAGGCTAAGTATTGCACTTGTTCAAGTTTGGTGAGTAGAGTACAAATAAGGTTGATGTTGGCTTGCATACGTATGTGTAGAAAGCCATGGTTTCTTAGGACCCTGAGGACGAGTGAATAGGAGACATCTTTTGCAGGCTTTTGAGTCCATTCTTTGTTGTCCTCAAGGTTTGATGCATTTTTTTGAAGAGCAGATTCAATATCCAACATCTGCCACAGACAATCATTGAGTGCATGATAATTTGTATGACAGCCCTGGCATTTCCCTTAAATTCTGCCCATACCCTTTGCTGAACAAGGCCCAGCCAGAGTGACATTGAGAGCTTTGTTATAAAGGCCTGCAATGGAATGCCAGAATCAACCAACTAGTCAGATAAACTTGTAAAGATTGAAGTGGAAGTATTTAAAGATTCAAAGCAGGAGTATTAAAAAGTATTTCAGCCCTCATAGGTTTATACTTTGTAAAATCCATCCAGCACAAGGAAGCCCACTGCTTTCCACTTGCTCTCAAGTCCATTGCTTTTGGATTATTATTGAGGTTATAGCAGCCTTATGTGCATCCCTAGTCGTTTGATTCAACAAATCTGCCCAAACTACAGCCCAAGATGCCAAGTCAAAGGCCATTCAAACAACATGACCATCCAATCCAATCACAGGTGCTGGCTCCAGTTTGGCTTCCTTTGCATTGTAGGTTACATCATACGGCACCCCAGCAATGTAGTCTCTGTGCCAATTGTTGCTTCAAATTTCCAATCTATGGTGTTGAATGACTGGGACAGGACCAGTGGCCAGAGGCGGAGGTTCTGGATCATTTGGAGCAGGAGGAGGAATCAGCAGTGCAGGAGCAAGAAATAGAGCAGGAGCAGGATTTCCATCTTTGAGTTGGTGAAGGCAGCTGTGGTTTAGGAAATGGTTGAAGACGACTAAGAGGAACCTCTTCAGACTCACTGGAATCAGACTGTAATGCACAGTTCAGTATCAAGATTTAACAAGAACAGACATTCTCACCACAATCACAGTCTTTGCCTTTCATTTGCGCATCTGTGCTATCAAGGAGCTGTCCAACATATTCTGCGAAAACAAAAAATCAATTTTCAGCTGAACTCTGGTGTAAATATGTACATCATTCTGAATGAAGTAGTGGGACTTTGATGGACATTCTGTGCATAAAATTGTTAGCAAAAAATAACACATACCTGTCTCCATTTTGAGTCAGTGGTTCAATTAAAATTCAGCTTGCACCCAAAGCAACAACACTTGTGCTGCATGACATCACTACTATAGTGCCACATTGGCCACATTCCAACTTGGAGGTGTTGCATGCACTCTGAGCAGGATGACACAGAGCTGCTGGAGTATATCCACAGCCTCATCAAGGTCTTTGGCATACCTCAACAGCTCCCCATGAACTCCATCCTCCCCAGCAGTCAGAACACTGTTTCACCTCTGCTACCCAATCTCCCAAAAGAGAACATCTGGATTGGCAGAGCATCAGGCTGAAACTGAAAAGTGGCTGGGTCTGGGTCACCAATCTGAGGCAATTGAAGAGCAGTTCAGTAGATCCACCAGCAGACATATTGAGGATTAATGTTACAGGCAGTGATTGACTTGGGTCAATTCTTGAAGAGACACATTTCACGGAAATGAGTTATACCAAGCCAGTGGCTGGTACTGATGCAGACAAAGACAATGCTCCTGTTTAATAAAATATCAGTATGGACCTCAATACCACTTCTTGGTCTGAGGACACGCTGACGAGAAGACAACGAAGCGAGACCAGGAGTTGAGTTGAGTAGACAGTCTTGCAAAGAATGGCCAAATTGCCCACTCAAAGAGCATGGAGCACCAATAGTTACATGATTGGCTGGAGGTTGATGACTCGCAGATGATGATGCGAATGGGACCACAAACGATGCGCAAGTCATAGCAGCTACAGGAGTTGAAGCAAGAGCAAGCAGGAAGAGAAATCCCAGTCTGTTAAGTAGAATAAGAGCCAATTTAAATAAAATCACTTGGGATACCAAGAGAAGGATGTGCATCCAAAAAGGTAGAAGAGGATTTGAACAGCCAAAGACACAACAGCAGAAAAAGCAGCATATCTGATTTGACCAATCTTGCAAAAGACAGTGCTGACTGAGCAACGGCGTGCATCCAATGCCGCAAGAAGAGCACAATGAAGACGGCAATATTTGTACACTTACCCCTGAAGAATCCTTGACATTCACTAACGGAAGCAGCCAAGGCGGCTGGAGGACCATGCAAAGAAGCGGCGAGCGTTGTTGCCAGGCATGAAGTACCATTGTGTGTCTATTTTAGATCATTTTTTTTTTCTAAAACATCCATTTTTGTTCACAAACGCGGACTTTTTGCCAAATAACCACATCATTCCACCAATACAATAAACAATTGGGTCACTTGTTCATCTATTTCCCTCAGCATTGATGAGAAGAGGAATGAGGAGGATTGGTTATGAATGTTATTTTTTATTTTCAAGTGGAAATGAAATTCTGTTTAAGCGATAAAAGCTTCCAGAATCAGTTTGTAACGAACAATGCCTCGGTTGCGCCTCATGTTTTCATGCTAAAAAAAACGACTTCAAAAACCATGGCAAACTACGTTCGCTTCTACAACTGGGTAAGAGCACAACGCCGTTACCCTGACAACCACCTAGAATCAAGAATCCACGCCATCAAGATTCAACATGTTCGAGCCATCTTGAAAGGACTTGATCAGTCAAAAGGGCTCCGTTGCTCAGAAGAAGACAAGCATCGACACTGCCAAGACGTTTCTTATTATGGCGCCAATCTCTCAGGATGTTATGATCAGTCATCTTCTTATGATTTTTCGAATCTCTCTGACGACGAAACAAAGGCGCTACTCACCAAGGCAATCAAATTAATATTTAATAAAGAAAATAAGTTTCTTGAACTAAACATTGACTTGAATGAAAATACATTCATAATTTTGCAAGGAATACAAGTTCCTTTTACACTGTCTGAACATTTACGAGAAGGAACAGAACGCGAAGTTATCAGAATAGAGTCGCGACCATTCTCGCATACTTTGAAGACAAATGATGAACAGAAGGACAAATCACGATACCAAGATTCTGAGAGACGTGAACTTCCTTTAATCGAGGCAAATCGCCGAGGGCTCCGGGGACGTATCCGTGCAGCTTGTTGTTGCTCACGTTGAGCACTCGCAATGCGACAAGTCGCCCAAGTGCAGGATCGAGCGTTCCGGCGAGGCTATTGTCATTAAGAATCAAGTGCTCCAGCGTGGCGATGCCCCCCAACTCAGCTGGGATTGCGCCAATCAGGCAGTTATGGTTCGCTTGAAAATCTATCAGGGGCAACTGGCCCAATGATGGCGGGATATATCCAGAAATCTTGTTGTGCGAGATATCCAATTGCTGAAGGGAGGAAAGGTTTCCAAGAATAGGCGGGATGGGCCCTTCAATCTCGTTTTGAGAAACGTCAAGCTTCACGAGCCGGCTCAATCTCCCAATTGAACTTGGAATACATCCTCTGAGACGATTATGGTTGATAAATAACTCTCGTAGCAGGGTAAGGTTTCCAATCGCTTCTGGTATCTCACCCGACAGTTCGTTGCCATTGAGCCATAATTCAGTCAGGTTTATCAAGTTTCCAATCGAGGAAGGTATGGAAGAATCAAACATGTTATGCATCAAGTTCAGCTTTTCAAGTGTGACCGGCAAGTGGTCTGGGATCGGGCCTGATAAATCGTTGCTGTTGAGTCGTAAAACCGTTACGCCACTCAGCGCAGGAATATTTCCGGTCAGGCGATTGTAATTCAGATTGAGTTCCTTCAAATCACTCATTTTGCTGAAAGATGCTGGGATTTCGCCCTCCAACAAACTGAACGAGATGTCCAGGAGTTCTAGCTCAGCCAACATTCCAAGGCTATCTGGCAAAATCGGCGCCTTGAATTGCGTATGTGTCCATCGTATCTCTTTGTTGAATTTTAGCTTTGCATGAAGGTAAACGTCTTGGAAGTTCTCAGGCCAGGATGACAACAGCTTGTCCCAGTCATTCGCGGCTTCTTTGACCTCAACGGCATAACCATCCAGACACATGAAATGCTCCAAGTTAAGAATTGCAAAGTGCTTGGAAGTGATGCAGACGTTGAAGTTTCTACAGACACTTCGCAGGCTTGCCACGTTGCTGGGATGAATGCGAGACAGGATGAGCGCAAGGACTTCAACTGGAAGCTTCGTAATGTAATCCTTGATCATAGTTTCAACGGTGGGAGAAGGAGGTGCGGGTGCTGCGCAGGAGACGATGGCACCCATTCTTCCCAATCAAACAAAGAATGACAATTTATGCAAAATCTGAACAAAATGAAAACCAAAATTTACTTTTCACAGGTACATTAACAATGGCCAGTTACAGTAAGAAAACTTTAAAGCCACCAAGCCAATATTCAATTCTTCTTGCCAAAAATTCACTTCTTCTTGCCAATACTCCACTTTGCCTGGTGTGTTGCGGCTGGGACGCGCTTCTTGTTTTTCGTAGCATAGCCACGCTCCTCAGCTTCTTTCACAGTGGCAACCATTGTACGTCCTTTCTTCAATGTGGCTGGAGTCGGTGCCTGTGTGATAATATCCTTGATCTTCTTCAGTGGGGAAATGAGAGCAGCGGCCTTCTTGTAGGCGAGACGCTGTGAGGAGCCGTCAGCGGCGGCAAGGCCTCTTTCAGAAGCCTCCTTCAAAGTAGCAGCCATAGTTCCCGCTCTCGTCAGCTTGGTTGTCAGCTTGGCCACTTTCGGAGTTGGAGCCTGAGGCACCATTTCGTCCTCAGCTTCCATTTCTTGCGCAAATCTTTTCTTGGTCTTCTTGGGTGAAGAAATGAGAGCTGCGGCAGCCTTTTGAGAAGCGGGGCGCTTAGTAGTATTGTCCGCGGCAGCAAAACCCCTGTCCGCAGCTTCCTTCAAGGTTGCGGCCATTGTACCGGCTCTCGCCATTTTGGCGACCTTAACGCCGGGTTTAGTGAGCTCTGCATTCTTGGGAATCTTGATGGCCTTTTTGGGTGTAGAGACAAGGGCAGCAGCGGCCTTGGACGCGGCTGGGCGCTTCTCATTCGTGTTGGCACTGTATCCTCGTGATTCAGCTTCCTGCAACAAGAAACGAATTAGTAACATCCCATGTAGGAATATACAGAAACAGTAAAAACCTTGACGGTGGCAGCCATGGTCCCGGCTCTTGCCAGCTTGGCGGCATTGGGAGCAGGTGTGCCGAATGAAGCCTTCTTAGGAACCACGACAGCGGCTGTTTTGGTTGACTTTTTGGGTGGAGACATAAGGGCTGCGGCAGCTTTGGAGGCGGCGGGACGCTTAGTGTCTGCATTCTCGGCAGCAAATCCCCGTGATTTGGCTTCATTAAGCGTGGCAGCCATCGTACCGACTCGAGCGAGTTTTGCTTTCTTATGCGCAGGAATTGGCCCTTCCTCCTCGTCCTCAAGCTCATCAGCCTCCACATCGACGTCTTCATCTTCGTTCTCTTGCTCCACGTCGATGTCGACCATTTCCTCGGAATCCTCCGCATCGTCATAGTTTGCATTCGTCTCGTCCACTTCGACATTATCCTCGTTTCCTTCTAACTCCTCTCCCTCGGCAGAAACCTCTTCCTCTTTCTCAACAGCAGCGTCGTCACCAGATTCGCCATTCTCCTCGTCGGATTCACCGTCGACTTCGTCATCTACCGAAGCCTCGTTGTCAGCAACCTCGACGGCAGTATCGTCCTCGTCGTCTTGGATGGTCTCGCCACCTTGTTCCGCCTCTACTTGACTCTGCTCCTCCGCATCCATCTTGTTCTCCGCCTTGTTCTCTGCGTCAGCATCTTCGTCGTCATCATTCTCTGCTGGAGCAACAAGGGTGGCGTCCGCGTCGGCGTCGGCGTTGGCGGGCGAGTTTTCTTCCTCATCACCCTCACTCTCATTCTCACTGACCAGGGCTTCTTCCTCCACCTGCTCCTCTTCATCAGCTCCGTCTTGGTCAGAATTAAAGATGTTGCCCTTGGTCAAAATTTCTTGTTGAGTCTCCCCCGGCTTGGTCACGACGTCCACCAGCTTGTGATCATCAACCTCCTCTGCGTCCGTTTCTACCTGATTAGCTGGCGACGACGCAGCCGCCGCTGCAGGATCTGCCTCCCGCTTCTTTTGCTTCTTGCTCTTCTTGCGCTGGTTCTCGAATTCGAGAAAGGCCTTGGCCTGTACGGCCGCCTTGCGCTTGCTCGCGCCTTCGTCTTTACCGAGATTGCGGTCTTGGGACTCCTGTAATTAAGAGCAAATGAATGCGCATGATTAGTGATTGTAAGTTTTGGGAAACGAGGCATTGAGTTGATCTGGTGCGCTGTAAAAGTTACCTTGATAGTCTCGAGCATAGTGCGACCTTTGGAGAGCTTTGCTGGTCGTTTGGAACTGCTCTGTTGGGTGGCGGAGGGTCCTGCGGTGAGATCGGTGTCGGTCATTGCGTTTGGGTGTTGTTGCGAAACAACGATTTTCAGCGCTTTTTGTGGTCGATTTGGAGGGAGTGGCACTCCGACGCGGAGTGGCTTGCGATGCTACTCTCAGACAGGGCGCATCCTGTCCACCCGTCTATTGAACAAGGATCGTTCTTGGTGGGTTGCACCAGTACAACAGCATTATGTCCTTCCTTGCCCGTGCTCTGAGGCTAATCAAATAACCCAAGCGCTCAAATGCACAATCAAAGAAACTGAGATGGCTCCTCTGACATGAACACAAATTTATGTACAAGGGAGGTAACTGGCAGGAGTTTGATGAATACAGGAATCCCTCTTGAGAGGGATCGTGAGGGTCTATTAATGATCCTCAGGAAAAACAGGGCCCAACCGGGAGTTGAACCCGGGACCTCCTGCACCCGAAGCAGGAATCATGCTACTAGACCATTGGGCCACA